>JABTTQ020002537.1:0-50000 GCA_016081115.2 Rehmannia glutinosa | reverse complement strand
TAATAGGGGAATTAAACAAGAAATAATGATCGGAGGAGCTGGGCGGACCCATGGTACAAATTAAAGATGCCACCAATCTATTTCCATGATACAGTGCGATATTTTGTTGGGAAACAATTTCCTACAAACATTCAAGCGGTTCACACAAGAGAACGAGACGAGAAGACTTATTTTCACAACCTTATGTGATCATAAGATTATTGTCCGTGAGATCTGCGGGAAGCATTTTAGAAAAAATGCCCATTAATTTTCGAGCAAGGGTGGTGATGAAGCCAAACTTCACAATCCAAAAATGGCGGATCGAAGGAAATTTGGTGAAGCTTTATTATCCTATAGACAATTTGGTTCAATCCGGAAGGATCGGAAGATATGGGATAATAACTTGTATTCATTCGTAGTACAAGGAGAAGAACGAGTCACTCCGAGGAAGCCATTGCGAATTATGGATGAGTCTAATGGAGAATCCACGAGTGATGTAACCATAGAGGAACAAATATCACTCGAGGATATCAAGAAGAAGATCCAAAGGAATTACAATGAAGATCCTTTGGCTTGGTGGAATAAGAACGAGCTTAAAGCTTCTTTAAAGGTTAAACCTGGAAAGGAGTACGAGTTCGTAAGATTCAAACCAATCCTTATGAACCGGGAAGATCGTAAGGATATGCAAAAGATACTTAAGGAACATCTTGACCTTAAGTTAATTTCACCAGGAGTTTCTCCATACAAAGACCCGAGGATTCTTAGTCGAAACCATGGAGAAATCAAAAGAGGAAAGCGAGACTTGTTATTAATTACAAAGGAATTAATAACATTTTGGAGTTCGACGGATACTATATCCCAAGCAGAGAACATCCGTTAATCAGTATCAAAGGTGCCAAGATATTCTCAAAGTTCGATTGCAAGTCCGATTCTACCGATTAAGATGGAGGAAGAAAGTAAGAAGTTTACTTTCTCTACACCACGGGGATAATCTTTTCAAAGATTATTTCAGTTTCATGTTCGTGTATATCGACGACATTCTAATCGCATCAAAGAACATGAAGGAGCATCTCAAACATTTGGAAATATTTTCGATGTTTGTCACAAAGAAGGATTAGTGCTTTCGGAAAAGAAGGCGTGTAATCGCAACAAGACAAATTGAATTCCTCGGAATTGAAATCGATGAATCGGGAATTATTCTAGAATCATATTGTGGAAAAGATACGGGATTTCCGGATACACTAAAAGACAAGAAGCGACTTGAGTTTTAAGGAGTTGTTAATTTTCTTTGGAATGTTTATTAACAATCTAGCATACTACGAAAGGTGTTTAGCCCATTACTTAAAAAAGATGCAGATTTCAAATGGGAAGATGAACATCAAGAAGGAATTAAGCAACTTAAAGAAGTTTGTAAAAAGCTTCCAAAACTTGCGATTCCCAAGATGAGGATGAACTGTTCTTTACGGATGCCATGATGATTGATGGGCGGCGGTTCTTACGAAAGTCATACCAAACGAGGAAGTGCCATGCGAATCTTTGCGGCGGTTTATTCACCCTAGTGAAGCAACGCGCGTGGCATATTAACGAAAGAATTCTTTTGCAATCGAAAGGCTTTTAAAAATGGCCTCTATTTTCTTGGCTAAAAGTTTACTTTAAAAATTGATAATTCAAGTGTCAAGGCTTTTCGAAAAACAAAATTGAATCAAAACCGAGAAAAGGCTCGATTACTTAGATGACAAGCTGAATGTCAATATTATGATTATGATATTGTCATTATAAAATCTCATGAAAATATTCTTGCATTTCTTGACACGAGATGGAAGGGCGCGTTGTGACGAGGTCCTTAAACGAGTAAGACATCTCGGGAAAACCTGGAGAGTCTAGAACGAGATTTTGGGACGCTATGTCTCAATGCGTAGTTGCCGGACGACTTCAACAGTGACCGTAAATCCGTTTCTAGTCAAATACGAGCATGCCGATTCGCTCAAGGACAATTGTTCTTAGATCACTGCAAGGCCTCTCTTCCAGCCGCATCTCCTACGGTGCAAAAAGGGGCCGAGAGAGTACGGGCTCTAACCCGGAGGTTATGGATTCAAGAACCATAATCACAAGTGTTGCGGTGATGCATCCCCCGAGGGTGTACAAACGTAATCGAATGTTGAAGCTCCGATGTCACAACCCGAGTCTTCAAGTCAACCTAGCACCTCTTCGGGGTAAAAGAGGGAGAATTGAATCTTAGGCCACGAGATAGGCAAATCTAAGGTTCAAATCGACGAGATTAAGATTTCTCCTATGCGGGTATATCGGAGGCAATGGGAGAAACTAGTTACAAGACAAGGTATTAACCCGCAGAAAACAATGGTTGATATCTCGGCAAGTATCCCGAGTTTGGATGAAACCAGGAAGTCATCCAAATGAAGTACGAAATGGTATACTTTTGGAGCTTTAGCTTCAATCTATCTTGTGTCACCAGGATTCCCAAAAATCTCAAAATTATCGAAATGGATTGGGGAAGCGATTTATGAGACCTGGGCCAATAATCCACACTTGGCCGTGAGGAGATATTTTGGAATTATATTTTATCGATGCGCTCCCGAACCAAAGAAAGAAAGGCTTTAATGAAGCTTTTCATTTCATCAAGCTAAGAAGACCGGATGGAAATGCTTTAAAATATATTAAGCGGCTTCACCGGAAGAAGGACCAATGTTAGTAGGAGCATTTTACAAGACGAAGCACCAGGCGAGCATGGGGTCTTTGGGTTTGTCTAATCAGTAATGGACAAAGTTAAATATCCATTCAAGTTCTTCTAGAATTCGGCGAATGGATCTTTCCTTTTGAATTCAATGACCGGATCAACCACGGGGGTTTGCGGAAGAATTCTCGGGAAAACAAGATTCCGGCAAGCAAAGAAACTTACCGGAAATTCTCGTAACATGGCGCATGTTGGCCGTTGGGTCGACCGGATCTTCAAGCATGCCCCGAACAAAGGAACCCGAGTTTGGGAAAGGATTCCGACCCAAACCCGACCGACAAGATCATGCATTGGAGAGGATAAGGGCCTGACTCACAAAACGCGTTATCCTCGGGGACCACGTAAACCAAATTTTTAAAAGATTCCCGACAAATATCACATGGGCCGAGTCACGCGAGAAAAAGAAAACCAAATGGCGAGGCAATAATGTGGATATGACGTAAGCGATGGCGTCATATATATCGCCAAGATTTGAAGTCCGCCTTTGAAGTCTCGACTTACCTCTATAAAATGCAGGATTTGAAGGAAGGCTGGGAACATCGAACATTTTCCTTAGTTTCTTATAATAAAGTCCGAGTGAAAAATTTGTAATATTTGGAGTGTTTTTAGTTTTCAAATTTTATGTGTTTTTCGAGTGCAAGCCTCACTATGAGAGGCTAAACCAGATTATCCTCCCAAAAGGAGATTACTAATGTAATAAATATTTCTATAAGTTCTTAATAAAAAGAGGCTTTCTCGCTTCAACATGTGTTCATAATGTTCTATTAATTCATCCCCTTTGAAGAATTACTTTTACGCCTTGGAGGGAAAACGAACCAAGGTCATGGCTGAGCGGTTTTGAAGGAGTCGGATAACTTGCGATCATCTTCCCCGAGGTGAGGTTGAACAGGAGGAGCCGTTTGTCAAACGATCGGGAAGCGATAATTTTCCGATTTGGTGGCGTTGCGAACCACTTAACCCTTGTTTCGGTTTGGCCAAAAGAGGTATGAATTTTAAGGGATTTATTAATTTTACGGAAGCATGTTGGGCCGATATGGTCGTAATGGACTATTTCTATTTTCATCTAAAGACCCAATTTGTATACGGATAAATAGTTGAAATAAAATCTGGATAAAAGTATGTCTTGTTGAGTTTATAGGTCGAAACCTGACATGATCCATTTAAAACCTCGAATAGAGATCGGATCTAAGTAGGTGTAACAATGCCACGAACAAAACAAGTTCTGAGAAAAATCGGGTTCTTATTTCTAAAAATCCGAAAGCAAATTGTTTATGGAGTAAAATTTTCATGATTAATGATTAATGCAATAAATTTATTACTATGTAGTAGATTGCCACAAAATAGAGTTTAAAGGGATAACTTGAACTATTGTTTTAAAAAGAATAAAACCTAGGGTAAAATTGTCTATATAGGGTAAAGTGTAACGATTTTCATAGTTCGAGGGACAAAGTATCACGAGGTAAAGTTTGGAGGGTAAAGTGTAAAAATCAGATAGTTCGGATGGGTAAGTGTATTTATCTCTTAAAAAAGGTAAATAATAACTTACCTTATACACCCAATCAAATGACAAAAATATCTTACTAGAAAAATAAAAAAATTTAAAAATAGACTTTAGAATTTTTCCATTTAAATCTAATAACAACTTGCCTAAAATAATGGGATAAATCAATCATCCAAAAACTCAATCCAACAAACTATAATAAATCCCCATTGTCTCGTATAAGGGGTTGTCCCATTTGAACCAAATCCTATATATATATATAGGGAGAGGGTTATATGAGACCACCTCATAGGATAAGTCCATAGGGACCAATCCTAGACACATATCTAGATTATTTAATGGTTGTGATTTTAGAGCTAATAATTCTTAAATATTGGTAATTAGAGAAAGGGGTAAATCTCACATCAAATTCAACGTGAACAAATCTCATCTTTCTTCTTCTTCGAACGTTGTTCATGAGAGAATAAGAATCAGTCACCTCGCTTGTATAGAACACATGCAATCCTTCCAAATCTCGTAGCAATTCAAGGTGAACAATCATCCTCCTTCTTCAACTCACTACTGTGAGAAATCCTTCCTCATTCTTCTTTAATGTACTACTGTGTGAAAAAAATTGCAGACAATTCGCCATAGTTGCTAGAGCTCGACTACGATCCAAAAGTTGTTTATGAAGATATAATTTGTTACTGTATAGATATGTAATGATGCTTTTTGATATATTAACTACATAAGCAAGTCATAAGCAACAAATCCATGCTACATAAGCAACAAGCCTATATTACATAGGCAACGAATATACACTACGTATGCACCACATATAGTCGATATATTAACTTCATAAGCAAGTCATAAGCAACAAACACATATTACATAAGCAACAAGCCTATAATACATAAGCAATGAATATACACTATGTATGCACCGGAGATACACTAACTATATAAGCAAGTCATAAGCAACAAACCCATACTACAAAAGCAACAACCCCATACTACATAAGCAATGAATATACACTACATATGCAAAACAAACACATTAACTACATAAGCAAGTAATAAGCAACAACCTTATGCTACATAAGTAACAAATATACACTACATATGCAACACATATGATTATATTACATAAGCACTTAACAAATGAATCTGTTTGGAGAGAGAAAACGTGAATATGAGAGATATGAGTTATTCAAAATTGAAAGCATGTGCCGCGTGAAAGGTGTGAGGCCCGAATTTTAACAACGTGAGATACGGTGTTATGTAGTGATTATTTATTCGGCTATGTATCACAAACCTATTATTAATGAAATGCGACTCGACTTTTATTTATTTCCTCCAATGTCAATTACGTCTTCCTTATTTTCGAGCGTAATGATTTTTTATTATCCTCTAGTACTAATACTTGGTCGGTTAACTACGACTTTGGAAATATTAGATCCCGATAATTTAGGAGTATATTTGTCACGCCCAAATGGGGCGACGAAACGATCCACAACTTAAATACAATAACCAACAGTCGAAAAAATATCAACGAGAACCCAATGAAACAGAGTCTAAATAGCGGTGGAAATAAAATAACAAGTACGAATACAACTTACGATCTACGATCCATAATCCATATTACATCTCGAAAATCAACAAAATATAGCAACTTAAAGTCAAAGGGTCCTACGCCCTTGATTACAAATGGAATGGAAAGAAATACAAAAGTCCGACAACAACATAAGAAAAGAGTCCAATCAACAACAAGAAGTAGTAAATCCAACACGCAGAGTACAAGGTCTCAATCCAGGGCGGTTACGCATCTTCAACGAAATCCTCATCTAAGGTTAGAAAACAGGTGGGGATGAGACAAATCTCAATGGATGGGGTGATCGTATGCAAGTGTGGCGCAATATAGTTAATGTGAGAAAACATTATATGAAAATGCGTGAGTATGATGCATGAATTCACACACGATCCACAAGCATCGTGATAAATATATTTAAGTAATATACTTATACGATTTTGAGAAAACAGTTCATGGTCACACACGCACTATGTGATTCGATCAAGACAGTAGGGATTGCGTGCGGAAATGTAACGCCAATCCCATTCAAGGCAAATAATGGTTGCGTATGGGTATGTAACGCCAACCAATGCAAAACAAGTAAGCGGTTGCGTGCACGGATTTGTAGCGCCAACCAAACGGGTCCGATAACTCCGAATCGTGTGGATCGGGAGCGATTCCTTCGTTCTTCCTTGCAACTCCCGGGCGGGATGGTCCAAGACCGCACCTTATCGCTCCATTGGCAAAGACAAAATCCAAAGTGGAGCTTGCAAGGCTCGGATCTGTCATAATCATGGTTATACCTCAAGTACTACGACCCGCTTCCCTTGGACACTCCGTCCCTCGATTGCGGGATTAGGGCGATGGGGCGAGAAGAGTGGAATAGCAGCCGAGCTGCCCGGTTCCATCCCCGCGTATCCATTCCGATTGTGAGCTCGGCGCACTGTTGACTCGAGCGGAAAGTAATTACAAGTACAGCGATAACCAACAATCGAGTATTATTGATTTAGGGAAGCGAGTTTAGGAAAATTTTTGAAATAACGCGAGGGTAATTTTTTTGGCGTTGGTGGAGTTTTTGATGAAGATGATTATCGGAAGGATAAGCAAACTTGATATCTTGAAAGATTAGGTGGAACATAAGTCCGTTATAGATTCAAAATCGCAAGGCGGGAGTCGCTCCGCGATCGGGTATTAATCGTCAAATTGATCCGATAAGTCAAGGGTTTTTGGGAAAGTAAAATACTTTAATTAAATCTCCAAGTCAGAGGGTCCAGGGCTATTTTAGTAAAAGGGAAAATAATCTGAGTTAGGTCCTTTATAAAAGAAAAATTGTAATTTAGCCCCATTTTGTAAAAACCAACACTTTTGGGGTTAAAAATTGAATAAATAAATATCCCGACCTTGAAAAATTAAGAGGTCAGTTCCTAAATTCTCCAAATTGTCCAGAGATTCAGGTTTTTAAAATTTTGAGGTCGAGATTTTGTAAAATTCTCACTTTGGCCCCAAATTTGTAAAATTGCCAATCGGACCTTAAGTTTAAAATAATCGGAACTCACAAACCGGAAGGGCTTTTAATGTGATTCCAGATGGAAAATGTCATTAAGGTTAGTGGGATATTGGAACAAAAGCAGTTTTTAAAATAAATATGTGTAGGTCCTTTAACTTTTGAAAATATCATTTTTGTCCCATTTTGAAATAATTGCCTTTAAGGCTTTTAGGGAATCCAATTGTCATGAAATTTGAACCTTGGGTCCAAAATATAATTAAGTTATAGTTAAGTTAGTATTTCCAGGTGTATGGGCTGCATAAGTCCTGGAAATTTCATTTGGTCCTCAAGTTTATCATTTTACACATTAGTCCCTCAATTTTTGTAAAATTACTTTCCAAGCCCTAACCACTTGGATTTTTGGAATACTTTTAAAATATGAAATTCCCAGTACCTTAAGAGTAAAAATTTCAAATTTTAAAGTTTAGGTATGGTACAGTTTTAAAAATTGCGAAGTAGCCCTTAAACTTTCAAAATTTTACAATCTAGTCCTTGGGCTTTTAAAGGTTGATTTTATTTATCTTAAAACTATTAAAACTTTGTTAAAATGTCCAAAAGTCATTTTTGAACCTGATTACAGTCCCAAATTTCGAAATGTCCAGAGGGTCCTTTAACTTTTATTTTCTTGCAATTTAGTCCACCAACTTTTCATTTTTACATTTTTAAGTCCAAAATTGAAATTTAATCAATTATGCTCGACTTTTCCAGGTTATAAGGCATCCAAAACATATATTTTAAAGATCATACACATGCATGTCCAATACATACAAGAATTCATCAATTAAAACATTAAATTGCACATGCATGCACCTAAAATTCAATAAATAGCAAATTTGAGCAACTTTTGAGAATTTTCATGACTTGATACATAAAATTGACATGCAATACATATATTATATATATCTCAAGGCTAATGATCAAATTTTCTACATGCATTTTAATAAAACACCTAATAGTTGGAAAATATTTTTCCACCCACCTTAAAATTGGAAATTGTGAAATAAATGGATAATTTCACAATTTTTGGATGAGTCTTCTTAGGTCAGCCCCTAATTCAAAAATATCAAAAATTTGAAGTTAGAAAAATGAGAGAAAAATAAGGAGAAAAGGAAGAAAATAAGGAAATGAGAAGGACTACACTTTACCTTGTGTAGTAGGTGTTTGGAGACTAGTTGAAGCTTAAAATTTGGAAATTTTGGCTCAACTCCAAAATCACCTAAGGTCAGCCCCTATTTCTCAAAAATGAAAAGGGGTGTTAAAATTTGAAAAAAAAAAAAAAAAAAAAGAATAGGGAAGAAGGGTCTAGTACTCAATTCTTACCTTGTAGTCTAAATTCCTCTACTATTTCTTCTTCAAGCTTGAGGTCCTTCTTCAAAAATTGTTGTCAAGCTCTAATCTTCAAAGTCTTCTAAATGTACCTCCAAACCAAATTCAAACTTAAGTTAAGAAGGTGGAAGAGATGAACAATGTGATATCAAAAATGGATTGAAGATAAATTTCTTACCTTGTAGGGGTTTGGTTCGATTTTTATGGAGTATAAGGAGGAAAATGTTGAAATTTTTCTAAGTATAGAAGAAGAAAGTAAGAAGAAGAGTAGAGAGAAGTTGGGAGTTTTTAGAGAGAAGGAGGAGAAAGGCTTTGAGTGTTAGAATGTGTTGAAGAAAAATGAAATGAAATTTGGCACAAAATGGCCATTTTGGCCGTCCACCTAGTGAGGGAGGGGGGAGAGGAATTTTTTCAAATTGTGTCTTGCATTTTGCCTCATGCATGGGAGACAATTTGAGGGTCAAAGGTATGGGCAAGACTTGGTTTGAATGGAATGTTGTAAGACTTCCAACATGTTGGCAAAAATAACATTAAAGAAGTAATGTGAGAGATGATGTGTATAATGTTTGAATTAATGGTATAATTATACACAAGATGACTAATATAAGGTGTAGGTGTACAAGAGTTGGATGATATTTTTACTCCAAAAATATCCACCATGGCCGTCCACTATAATGGCAATATGGTAATTCCATAAAAAAAAAAATTTGTCCCAAATTTGATGATAATAGATGAAATATATCAATCTCCAAAATAATTAGTGATTTCCTTGATCACTTATAAGTCTCATGATCACTTAATCTAAATCAAAATCTTAATTCTATAAGGTAAAAGTCTCTAAAATAAATAGTCTCTTAAAATTTTAAGGAGACTAATAAATACAAAAATAGTAATAATGATCAATCAAATGATCATAAATGAGGAATAGAATTAATAAAGATCATGATCACAAGTAATTAAATAAAATGAAATAAAATACAAATATATGTATTATTAATAATTACCCGTCAAAATGACGCGTAAAATAGTCGATCAAAAGTATAAACGACAATAAGGATCAATTAATAGCTTCGGAAAAATCGGGCCTTCACAATAATCCAATCCTTATTCAAATATTTCTTCTTATTCTATAATTCATCCCAACCAATTTCCAATTTATTTGGAATACACATTTGTTATTTCACATCTTTATTTTAAATTTCTAAATATTTAATTATGGATATCTATACACTTTATTTTTTTCCCTCAATTTTATAAAGAAAAGAAACCAAATATTTTTTTTTCTTTTCCCCTAATTTTCGAAATTACCACTTTAAATGGGGAAATTAACTCAATTTTTCTTCTACCACTATTTTTATCATTTTGTATCTCCCAACTAGTTAATTATTGGACAAATAAATTGATAAATTCATTTCTATTTTATTTTATATCTTGCGAGCCTACAATTTAAAAGTTTCTCTACAAATCCTACTACATCTTGGTCAAACAAAACAAAATGATTCCCCTAAAACCTGCTTTTGGTCAATTGTCCCTAAGAAAGTAACCTAGCTATTAATTTATGTCCTAACTTCCCCAATTATTATCCTAACTCATCATTTAACCAAAACAAAACACAAATCTTCTCTCCAACTTCTCTCCAAATTCCTCATTTTCTCTAAGCATAAGTTCATCTTCTTCATCAAACCTTCAAACATTTAACCAAAATTTTAATAACACCCTTCTACTTCAACAAAAATTCGAACACCCCCTTCAACAAGGTAAGAAATTGTGTTCTAAAAATTATCTTGTTATCCTCTAGCTCATCATCTTCACTTCGTAACCTAAGTTTGGTTTTGGTTTGAGATATACTTAGAAGACTTTGAAGACACTAAGAGTCTTACCATCATCTTGAAAAGGACTTCAAGACTTTGAAGATATTGAATAGAAATTGGACTATAAGGTAAGAAATGAGATTTTTAGTACATTTTCTTCTTCTCTTCTATTTTCCAAAATTTTGATACTCTATTTTCATTTTTGGACTTTTAGGGGCTGACCGTAAAAGTTGTTTTAAGAGTGAGCAAAGAGACCCATTTTGAGACCTCTACTAGTCTCATTTCATCTACTACACAAGGTGAGTGTAGTTTTACCAATATTCTTCACCTCCTTTTTCTTTCCTTAAATTTTTAACCTCATTTCCTAACTCCCACATTTATTTTGGTATTCCTTGACCTAGGGGGCTGACCTAAGTCACTTCTCCTTCAAGAGTGATTTAATTCATTTTTCACCAACAAGTTCATTTTTAACGTGAGTGGAAAAATCTTTCCAACTTCTAGGTGTTTTTACTTAAAATGCATGTAGTATTTTGATATTGAGCACTTGAGATTTATATATGTTATGTATTGGATGTTAATTTTTTGTATCAAGTTGAAAATTTCTCAAGTATGGCTCAAAATGCATGTACACTTTATTGTGATATTTGATGAATTCTTGTGTGAAATGGACTTGTATATGTATGACCCTTTAAATCCATGTTTTTATGATTTATAACCTGGACAAGTCGAGCATAATTGATTAAATTTCAATTTTTGGACTTAAAATGCGAAAATAGAAAGTTGGTGGACTTAATTGCAAGAAAATAAAACTTAAGGGACCCCTCTGTAAATTTTGAGTTTTGGGACTGTACTCAGGTTCAAAAATGATGTTTGGATACTTTGATAAAGTTTTAAGAGTTTTTAGATAAATAAAATCAACCCTTAAAAGCCCAAGGACTAGATTGTAAAATTTTAGAAGTTTAAGGGCTATATTGCAAATTTCAAAACTATACCAGACCCTATTTTTAAAATTTGAAATTTTAACGCTTAAGGGACTTAAAATAACATATTTTAAGTGTATTCCAAAAATCCAAGTGTTTAGAGCTTGGAAAGTAATTTTATAAAAATTGAGGGACCAAATTGTAAAAGATTAAACTTGATGACCCAAATGCAATTTCAAGGAATTATACAGCTCATGCACCTGGAAATACTAATTTAACTATAACATAATTATATTTTGAACCCATGTTTCAAATTTCATAACAATTGGACCCGTAAAAGCACTTAAAGACAAGTATTTCAAAATGGGACAAAAATGAGATTTTCAAAAGTTAAGGGACCTATACTTATTTCTTTTTAAAACTGTTTTTGTCCCAATATCCCACTAACCTTAGTGACATTTTCCAACTAGAATCACATTAAAATCCCTTACGGTTTGTGAGTTCCGATTATTTTAAACTTAGGACCCGAAATGACAATTTTTACAAATTTGGGGCCAATGTGAGAATTTTATAAAAAATCAACCTCAAAACTTTATAAACCTGAATCTCTGAACAATTTAGAGAATTTAGGAACTGACCGATTATTTTTAGAGAATTTGGGGCCACTTATTGGACCCTTTGACTTTTAATAATTAATTAAAAGATTTTATTTTCTTAAAACCCTTGACTTGTCGGATCGTCTTGACCGATTAATACCCGATCGCGGGGCAATTTCCTTATCTTGCGATTTCGAATCTATAATTGCCACTCGCGATTTTGAAACTTTTCCTGAACTGATTCCTTGAGTCAATAATACTGAATGTCCAGGTTGACTACCCGAACTTGTATTTACTTTCTGTCCGAGTCAACTTGGTATGTCGAGCTCACGATCGGAATGGATACGTCGGGGATAGAACCGGGTAGCTCCGCTGCTATTTCACTCTCGAGCTCCTAATCCCACAACCGGGGACGGAGTTTGTCGAAGGGAAGCGGGTCGTAGTACTTAAGGTATAATCATGATTATGACAAATCCGAGCACTTGCTAGCTCCACTCGTAGATTTTGTCTTTGCCTATGGAGCGATAAGGTGACGGTCTTAGACCATCTTGCTCGGGAGTTACAAGGAAAAACGAAGGAATCGCTGTCGATCCACACAAATGCGAGTTAATCGGACCCGTTTGGTTGGCGCTTCAAATCCGTATGCAACCGCTACTTGTATTGCATTGGTCAGGCGTTACAAATCCGTGACGCAACCGCTACTTGTCTTGCATAGGATTGGCGCTACAAATCCGTATGCAATCCTCCTATCTTACTTGAATCACATAGTGCTGTGTGACCACGAACTATATTCTTCAAACTTTTAAGTATATTACTTAAATATATTTCCCACGACGCTTGTGGGTGTGTGTGAAATCACGCATCATATCTCACGCATTTTTCATACGATTGTTTTCTTGAAACAAAATATATATCGCCATACTTGCACACTATCACCCATCCACTAAGATTTTTGTCTCATTCCCTCCTGTTTTCTAACCTTTAGATGGGAACGATGTTGAGGATGTCGACCCAACCGCATGATTGTTGACCCTCGCCCGCTGTTGAACTTGTACCATTTTCTCGATGATTGTACTTATTTCATGTACTTCTGCGAATGTTGGACTCCCTTTTATCCTGCTACTCTTTTCTCTCTTCGACTGTAATTTGAGGACGTAGGACCCTTGACATTTATGATTTGGATATGGTGTTCTTTTACGCTTTAGTTTCGGCATGTAAACTCATTCAGGTTATTATGTCGATGTATTTGGATCTCGCTAGACTTTAAGTTGTAATTCGTACTTATGTTATTTTATTTCCGCTGCTTTGTTTTAGACTCTTCACTTGGGATTGTTGTATCATTTGTCTAGACTTGTTTGGGATCATTTCCCATTTAAGTGGTTGATCATCGTCGCGTCGCGTTTGGGGTGTGACAGATTATGGTATCGAGCTCGGTTTGTAAGGAGGAACCTTACACCGAGCTGACCCAGGATATGTTCCTCTGACCTTAGATTGGGTACCGCTACTAGATGGCTTAAGTTAAATCCTAGATGAAATTTGAACTCCTTCGGTGGTCATAGTGTCAAAATATCCGGATATTCCTCTGTTTGGAGGTTAGGTGATTTAGAAAATCCGTGATTTGGAGATTATAATGCCTGATATGATGAGACTTGAAGGATATGAGGTTATCTGTTGATAAGCATATGATTTGGGTGTGATATATTATGGGATCAATATACCTAATGATATTACTTTAGGATATAATAGTAGAGGACTGACTAAGTGTAATTATCGATGATAGTACGCTTGTGTTATTCATTCTCAAATACTTGTACAAGCTTAAGTATGGAAATTTGACTTGTGGTTTAGGTATCACGTATAAGATACATTAAGGATGTGACTATTATATGATCTCGACTAGATGTTACTACTAAATATCCCCTCCGAGTATAAACGAACTATTTGATCAACTTCCGGGAGTGACGAGTGTACTCGAAGTTTGATTTACAACAAGGATATTATCAATTGAAGATCCGTGAAGAAGACGTTTCCAAAATGGCATTTCAAACAAGATATGGACACTACGAGTTTGTAGTGATGCCTTTTGTCCGATGAACGCCCGACAACATTTATAGATCGATGCATCGAGTCTTTCAACCTTATTTGGATCAATTCGTAGTGATATTCATTGATGACATACTCGTATACTCTAAGTCTAGAGAAGAGCATGAACGACATCTAAAAATTATTTTAGAGACACTACGAGAGCACAAGTTGTATGCCAAATTCAGCAAGTGTGAATTTTGTCTTAGTGAAGTCGCATTCTTAGAGTCATCAAAAACGGGTCGGGCCCGTCGGGCCGCCCGCCCCGCCCGCCTAAGGTAGGGGGTGGGTTAAGTATTTAGTAGCCCGCCAAAGGGCGGGCTAACGGGATAGCCCGCGCGGGCTTGGCGGGTTGGGTCGGCGGGCCAGGGCTAGCCCGAGAAAATAAAAAAAAAAAAAAAAAAATGAAAAATTAGATAAAATAGACAAAAAAATAGGATAATTGATTTTTTATATTTTTATCTCTTATAAAAGTATATATAATATTTTTATAAAATATGTACTTGTTATCCATTAGTATATTTAATTCATTAAAATTAATAATATGAATAAAAAAATATATTTTTTTATTTTTTTTTTTTTTTAATTTTTGGCGGGCGACCCCTTGACCCAGCCCGAGCCCAAGGCGGGTTGGGTTGGGTTGAGGTTTTCTCGGCCCGCCACTGGCGGGGCTGGCCGCCCCGCCCGCCAAGTGGCGGGTTTTGGCGAGCCACGGGCCGCCCGCCCGCCGCCCCGTTTTGACACCTCTACTTGGGACACATAGTATCCTGATGGGATCGCCGTAGACCCTTCGAAGGTACATACAAAGGTGGTTTAATGGAAACAACCCAAGTCTCAGAATTCGAGATCGAAAGTTTCTTAGGACTAGTGGATATTATCGAAGATTTATCCAAGTTTCTCCAAGATAGTTGAACCACTCACTCGACTAACCCGGAAGCAAGTCAAGTTTGTGTGGAATGACAAGTGTGAGGCTAGTTTCCAGAGAGTCAAGAAACGACTCACTACGGCTCCAGATCTTAGCCCTTCCAAAGGGAACAGAAAACTTCGTCGTCTACAGGTGATGCATCAAAGGAAGGACTAGGAGCGGTGCTCTTGTAGGAAGGAAAGGTCATCGCTTATGCATCATGAAAGCTCAAGCCGTATGAGGCCAATTACCCAACGCATGACTTGGAATTGGCGCGACAATATATTCGTGTTAAAGAAATGGAGGCACTATCTCTGCGGAGCAACCTTCACGATTTTCATAGATCACAAGAGCTTGAAGTATCCATTCTCTCGAAAGACCTCAATGAGGCAACGGAGATGGATGGAGTTAATTGAGGACTATCACTTTGATATTATATACCATCCCTGAAAGCTAACATAGTAGGCGACGCCTTGAGCAGAAAGGCGAGTTTAGCCGGTAATGATTCGAGAGTGGAAATCATTAGAAGAGTTGAGCACTTGGAATCCGATGAGACCAATACTTATATTTCATGTGCTAACATTTCGATTAAACCCGATCTTGAACGAGATCAAGGAAGCACAGGGGAAAATATGTGCATCTTCAAAAATTTAAAGAGAAGATACTTAAGGGAGAGAGTTCGAATTCTCGGTACATGAAGATGGAATTATTAGATTCCAAAATCGAGTTTGCGTCTTAGAGTGACGAGGAGATTAGGAATAAAATCCTCACAGAGGCACACCGTTCGAAATACACTATACATCCTGGAGGAAACAAGGTGTATAAGGACTTGAAACGGAATTATTGGTGGGTAAACATGAAAAACCAGGTAGCGGAGTTCGTTTAGATGTTTGACTTGTCAATGAGTAAAAGCGAACACCAACGACCATCGGTTTATTACAACCGTTGAGAATTCCCAAGTGGAAATGGGAACACATAACGATGGACTTCGTGACGGATCTACCAAGGACCGAGGAGGCCATGATTTTGTATAGGTAGTCATAGACCAACTCACGAAATCGCACACACTTTTACCTATGAAGAAAAACCGACAAATTGCGAGAAACTTCGCACAGATTTATATCCGAGAGATCATTCGACCTCATGGAGTGCCAGTCGACATTGTGTCGAGGCAGAGACCGAGGTTTGTCTCCATCCCGAAAGTGCTTACACGAGGTACCCTATGTTTTAGCACATCAAGCACATCCACAAACCGATGGTCGATCTGAGCGAACGATTCAAACCCTGGAAGATATCTGCGAGCCTGCGCACGTTGGATTTCAAGGAAGTTGGGATTCGCACGTACCATTGGCCGAGTTCGCCTATAATAACAGCTATCGGCCACAATTGGGAGGCCATGGAAAAGGTCAAGCGATCAAGAACAGAGCCGCACAACTCGGAGCCGCCAAAAGAGTTCGCAGACAAGAGCATAAAGGACTTGGAATTTGAAGCCGAGATGAAGTATTTCTCGGACTCTCTCCATGGAAAGGATTGATCAATCCAAAGAAAGGAGGCAAGTTGAGCCCGAGATAGGTTGGACCTTACAAATTTTGCGGAGGATCGGGAAGTTAGCCTACCGATTCGAGTTACCCGACAAAGATGCGGGAATGCACGATTTATTCCACGTATCGAGGTTAAAGAAGTATCAACCGATCCCGAGGATATCATCACCCGTGATCTTCTCCTCTGATGGAAAATTTATTCGCATCGAAAACCAATCGGATCATTGACCAGCGGTGATCGTCGATTGCGTGATAGAGAGATTCCGATAGTTAAAGTGGTATGACATAACCACAATCGAGACAAAGACGCAACGTGGGAGATGGAAGAAGACATGAGGAATCAATATCCGAGTTGATTCAAGAGAATTTGGGGACCAAATTCTATTAAGGAGGGGTGGATGTGAGGCCCGATTTTAACAACGTGAGATACGGTGTTATGTAGTCATTATTTAGTCGACTATGTATCACAAACCTATTATTAATGAAACGCGACTCGACTTTTTTTATTTATTTCTTCCAATGTCAATTACGTCTTCCTTATTTTCGAGCGTAATGATTTTATATTCTCCTCTAGTACTAATACTTGGTTGGTTAACTAAGACTTTAGAAATATTAGATCCCGATAATTTAGGAGTATATTACAATCCTTATTCAAATATTTCTTCTTATTCTATATTTCATCCCAACCAATTTCCAATTTATTTTTGGAATACACATTTGTTATTTCACATCTTTATTTTGAATATCTAAATATTTAATTATGGATATCTATATACTTTATTTTTTTCCTCAATTTTATAGAGAAAGAAGCCAAATTTTTTTCTTTTCCCCTAATTTTCAAAATTACCAATTTAAATGGGGAAATTAACTCAATTTTTCTTCTACCACTATTTTTATCATTTTGTGTCTCCCAACTAGTTAATTATTGAACAAATAAATTGATAAATTCACTTCTATTTTATTTTATATCTTGGAAGCCTACAATTTAAAAGCTTTCTACAAATCTTACTACATCTTGGTCAAACAAAACAAAATGATTACCCTAAAACCTAGCTTTTGGCCAATTGTCCCTAAGAAAGTAACCTAACTATTAATTATTATCCTAACATCCCCAATTATTATCCTAACTCATCATTTAACCAAAACAAAACACAAATCTTCTCTCCAACTTCTCTCCAAAAATCCTCCAACATTTTCTATAAGCATAAGTTCATCTTCTTCTTCAAACCTTCAAACACTTAACCAAAATTTCAATAACACCCCTTCTATTTCAACAAAAATTCAACACCCCTTCAACAAGGTAAGAAATTGTGTTCTAAAAATTATCTTGTTATCATCTAGCTCATCATCTTCACTTCGTAACCTAAGTTTGATTTTTGGTTTGAGGTATACTTAGAAGACTTGAAAGACACTAAGATCCTTACCATCATCTTGAAAAAGACTTCAAGACTTTGAAGATTTTGAATAGAAATTGACTATAAGGTAAGAAATGGGAATTTTAGTACATTTTCTTCTTATCTTCTATTTTCCAAAATTTTGATACTCCATTTTCATTTTTGAACTTTTAGGGGCTAACCTTAAGAGTTATTTTAAGAGTGAGCAAAGAGACCCATTTTGAGACCTCTACTAGTCTCGTTTTCATCTACTACACAAGGTAAGTGTAGTTTTACCAATATTCTTCACCTTCTTCTTCTTTCCTTAAATTCTTAACCCATTTCCTAACTCCTACATTTTTTTTTTGGTATTCCTTGACCTAGGGGCTAACCTAAGTCACTTCTCCTTCAAGAGTGATTTATTTCATCTTTCACCAACAAGTTCATTTTTTAGGTGGGTGGAAAAATCTTTCCAACTTCTCGGTGTTTTTACTTAAAATGCATGTAGTATTTTGATATTGAGCACTTGAGATATATATGCTATGTATTGCATGTTAATTTCTTGTATCAAGTTGAAAATTTCTCAAGTATGGCTCAAAATGCTATTTGTTGAAAAATAGCCGCATACCGTATACTTTATTGTGATATTTGATGAATTCTTGTGTGAAATGGACTTGGATATGTCTGACCCTTGAAATCCATGTTTTGTATGATTTATAACCTGGACAAATCGAGCATAATTTGTTAAATTTCAAATTTTGGACTTAAAATGCGAAAATAGAAAGTTGGTGGACTTAATTGCATGAAAATAAAACTTAAGGGACTCCTCTGTAATTTTTGAGTCTTGGGACTATACTCAGGTTCAAAAATGATGTCTGTACATTTTAATAAAGTTTTAAGAGTTTTTAGATAAATAAAATCAACCCTTAAAAGCCCAAGGACTAGATGGTAAAAATTTAGAAGTTTAAGGGCTATATTGCAAATTTCAAACTGTACCAGACCCTATTTTTAAAATTTGAAATTATAACTCTTAAGGGACTGGAAATAACATATTTTAAGTGTATTCCAAAAATCCAAGTGTTTAGAGCTTGGAAAGTAATTTTATAAAAATTGAGGACCAAATTGTAAAAGATTACACTTGAGGACCCAAATGAAATTTCCAGGAATTATACAGCCCATGTACCTGGAAATACTAATTTAACTATAACATAATTATATTTTGGACCCAAGTTTCAAATTTATAACAATTGGACCCCTAAAAGCCTTAAAAGCAATTATTTCGAATGGGACAAAAATGAGATTTTCAAAAGTTAAGGGACCTTTACTTATTTATTTTTAAAACTGTTTTTGTCCCAATATCCCACTAACCTTAGTGACATTTTCCAACTAGAATCACATTAAAATCCTTTCTGGTTTGTGAGTTCCGATTATTTTAAACTTAGGCCCGAAATGACAATTTTAACAAATTTGGGGCTAATGTGAGAATTTTATAAAAACTCGACCTCAAAACTTTAAAACCTGAATCTATGAATAATTTAGAGAATTTAGGATCTGACCTCATAATTGTTCAAGGTCGGGACATTTACTTATTCACTTCTTAACACCAAGAGTATTGGTTTTTACTAAATGGCGCTAATTGTAAATTTTCTTTTTAACAAGGACCTAACTCAAATTATTTTTCTTTTAAAGTAAAAGCCCTGGACCCTCTGACTTTTAATAATTAATTAAAAGATTTTATTTGCTTAAAACCCTTGACTTGTCGGATCGTCTTGACCGATTAATACCCGATCGCGGGTGACTTCCTCGTCTTGCGATTTCGAATCTATAACGGGACTTATGTTCCACTTAATATTTCAAGATATCAAAGATTGCTTATCCTCCCAATAATCATCTTCATCCAAATAACTCCACCAACGCCATAATTTCCACTCGCGATTTTAGAAACTTTTCCTGAACTCCTTCCCTGAATCAATAATACCCGACTGCCTGGTTGACTACCTGAACTTGTATTTACTTTCCTGCTCGAGTCAACTTGGTGTGTCGAGCTCACGATCGGAATGGATACGTCGGGGAACTGGGCTGCGGCTCGGCCGCTATTTCACTCTTCGGCCCCATCGTCGTAATCCCGCAACTAAGGGATGGAGTTTGTCCAATGAAAACGGGTCGTAGTACTTGAGGTATAATCATGATTATGACAAATCCGAGCCTTGCTAGCTCCATCGTGGATTTTGTCCTTGCCTATGGAGCGATAAGGTGACAGGTCTTGGACCATCTTGCTCGGGGAGTTACAAGGAAGAACGAAGGAATCACTGCCCGATCCACACGATTACGTAGTTAATCGGACCCATTTGGTTGGCACTACAAATCCGTGACGCAACCGCTTATTTATTTTGCATTGGTTGGCACTACAAATTCGCATGCAACCGCTACTTGTCTTGCATAGGATTGACACTACAAATCATGCACGCAATCCTCCTGTCTTGCTTGAATCACATAGTGCTGTGTGACCACGAATCTGTTTTCTTAAAATCGTATAAGTATATTACTTTAATATATTTTCTTAAATCCGTACGCAATTCTCCTGTCTTGAAGGAACCGTTGTCCGATCCACACGATTCTAGAGTTAATCGGACCCGTTTGGTTGGCGCTACAAATCCGTACGCAACCGCTACTTGTCTTGCATAGGATTGGCGCTACAAATTCGCATGCAATCTTCCCGTCTTGCTTGAATCACATAGTGCCTGTGTGACCACGAACTATATTCTTAAAATCGTATAAGTATATTACTTAAATATATTTCTCACGATGCTTGTGGGCTATGTGTGAAATCACGATCTTATCTCACGCATTTTTAAATGCGATTGTTTTCTTGCATCAAAATATATATCGCCATACTTGAACACGATCACCCATCCACCGAGATTTCTGTCTCATTCCCTCCTATTTTCTAACCTTTAGATGGGGACGATGTTGAGGATGTCGATCCGACCGCAGATTATTGACCTCCTCGCCCACTTTGTCGAACTTGAACCATTTTTCGATGATAGTACTTATTTCATGTACTTCGCGAATGTTGGACTTCCTTTATCCTACTACTCTTTTCTCTCTTCGATTTTTGTAATTTGAGGGCATAGGACCTTGACATTTAAGATTTGGATATGGTGTTCTTTACGCTTTAGTTTCGGCCCAAACTTATTCGAGTTATTATGTCGGATGTATTTGGATCTCGCTAGACTTTAAGTTGTAATTCGTACTTATGTTATTTTATTTCCACGCTTGCTTTAGACTATGTTTCACTTGGGATTGTTGTATCATTTGTCTGTTGTTTGTTGGGATCATTTACGTTAAATGGTTGATCATCGTCGCGTCGCGTTTGGGATGTGACAAAAGAGGGAAGGAATTTAACGTGATTGTGATTCATCAAATCTCAATAACTGATTCTATGTTGTAAAATGACCACCATACCCTTACTAGTTGTTTAAACAAAACAAAATAAATGTAAAACCCCTCTAAAAATCTGAACCACCCAAAATTATTGATCATGGTTAGAATGTGTCCCCATGGACTCATCCCAAGTAGGAGGACCCATTTGATCCATATCTTATATATATATATATATATATATATATATATATGTAGTATTAAAAATAATGTCTAACTTATAATCTTCCTTGTGCAGATTTGGATCATATTGCCATATTGGCTATTGCCAAAGCAACATATGTTGCGATTAAAATTGCCTGGACAAAATGTATTGATTATAATAATTAAATTAAGGGATAAGTACAAAAACACCCCTCGATTTTGATTAATTATAAAAACTTGGAGATGTTTCAAAATTATAAAAAAAAAAAAAAATCCACTAGATTTGATTATGTCTTAATAACAATATACATAAAACTTTTAGAATATTAATAATAATAACAATATAAATATAGATACTTTAACATATTTTAAACATAAGACAAAAAGTTAAATATGACGAACAACTTCTCAAGAAAAAAATATGACGAACAATGATAACGCATGAATAGCGTTGCGCCATAATTGGAGTAATAGTGTGGATGACTCTAAAATGGTGAAATATATAGCGCAAGGTGGGACTTGAAATTTTGTATCAATTTGGCGTTTTAAATAGGATGGCATCGGGTTTGATGTTTCTTTAACTCAGTAATATTTTTATAAATATCATGTGGGGTTTTGAAATATTTTTTGCATATAAACAAAAAAATATTGTTACATTCAGAGGACTTAAATGCGGTCTCACAAATAAAACGTACCCATATGTGTGAAGCCCCGATTTTTCCGGCTATTAGTTGGACCTTATCGTTGTTTATACTTTTGATCGACTATTTTACCGCATCATTTTGACGGGTAATTATTAATAATATATACATTTTGTATTTTATTTTATTTTATTTTATTACTTGTGATCATGATCATCATTAATTCTATTCCTCGTTTATGATCACTTGATTGATCATTATTACTATTTTTGTATTTATTAATCACCTTAGAATTTTAAGAGACTATTTATTTTAGAGACTTTTACCTTATAGAATTAAGATTTTGATTTAGATTAAGTGATCATGAGACTTACAAGTGATCAAGGAAATCACTAATTATTTTGGAGATTGATATATTTCATCTATTATCATCAAAATTGGGACAAAAAAAAAAAAAATATATGGAATTACCATTTTACCCTCATAGTGGACGGCCATGATGGATTTTGGGATAAAAATATCATCCAACTCTTGTACACCTACACCTTATATTAGTCATCTTGTGTATAATTATACCATTAATTCAAACATTATACACATCATCTCTTACATTAATTCTTTATTATTAATTTTGCCAACATGTTGGAAGTCTTCCAACATTTCTTCTCATTCCATACCTTTGACCACCCTTTTGTTCCCATGCAAGAGACAATTTGCAAGACACAAAATTGAACAAAAAATTCCTCTCTCTCCCCCCATGGTGGACGGCCATAATGGCAAAATTTACACAAAAATTCATTTTTCATCCAACACATTTTAATTCTCAAACCTTTTCTCCTCCTTCTCTCTAATCTCTCTCTAAAAATTCTTCACATCTTCAAATCTTCAAACAAAAATTCTTCATATCTTCAAGTACCACTTCTTCACATCTTCAAAAATTCAAACACAAGTTCTTCACATCTTCAAGCCTACCTTCAAACCTTCAAGAACATCTTCTTCCTAACATCAAACATACTTCTTTCTTCAAACATCTAAACCAAAACAAACAATCTTACCACTTAAACACTAAAAATTCGAACACCCCTATCTCAAGGTAAGAAATTTCACTCCTCAATTCAACTTACATTCTTACTACTCCTCACCTTCTCTTTTTAATATAAGCTTGAATTTTGGATTTTGAGGTACTTAGAAGACCACTTGGAGACATGCATGCATGGTGGTGAAACTTGAAGACTTGAAAAAGAACTAGTAGAGAAAATTGACTACAAGGTAAGAATTGTGTACTAGACCCCTTCTTTCCTACTCTTCCTATTTTTTCCAAATTTTTAACACCCCTTTTCATTTTTTAGAAATAGGGGCTGACCTTAGGAGATTTTTTGGAGTTGAGCCAAATTTCCAATTTTTGAGCTTCAACTAGTCTCCAAACATCTACTACACAAGGTAAAGTGTAGTCCTTTTCATTTTCCTAATTCCTTCTTTTTCTCCTTAATTTTTCTCTCATTTTTCTAACTCCAAATTTTGATATTTTCTTGACTTAGGGGCTGACCTAAGAAGCCTCATCCAAAAATTGTGAAATTTATCCTTTTATTTCACAATTTTCCAATTTTAAGGTGGGTGGAAAAATACTTTCCAACTATTAGGTGTTTTTATTAAAATGCATGTAGAAATTTTGATCATGAGCCTTGAGATGTATAATCTATGTATTGCATGTCAATTTTATATATCAAATCATGAAAATTCTCAAGAGTTGCTCAAAATTGCCATTTATTGAATTTTAGGTGCATGCATGTGCAATTTAATGTTTTATTTGATGAATTCTTGTATTTATTGGACATGCATGTGTATGATCTTTAAAATCTATATTTTGGATGACTTATAATCTGGACAAGTCGAGCATAATTGATTAAATTTCAATTTTGGACTTAAAAATGCAAAAATGGAAAGTTGGTGGACTAAATTGCAAGAAAATGAAAGTTAAAGGACCCCTCTGCAAATTTCGAATTTTGGGACTGTACTCAGGTTCAAAAATAACTTTTGGACATTTTAATAAAGTTTTAAGAGTTTTTATATAAATAAAATCAACCTTTAAAAGCCCAAGGACTAGATTGTAAAATTTTGAAAGTTTAAGGGCTACTTTGCAATTTTTAAAACTGCCCCAGTCCTAAACTTTAAAATTTGAAATTTTTACTCTTAAGGTACTGGGAATTACATATTTTAAAAGTATTCCAAGAATCCAAGTGTTTAGGGCTTGGAAAGTAATTTTACAAAAATTGAGGGACTAATGTGTAAATATTAAACTTGAGGACCCAAATGAAAATTCCAGGACTTATGCAGCCCTTGCACCTGGGAATACTAACTTAAATATAACTTAATTATATTTTGGACCCAAGGTTCAAATTTCATAACAATTGGACCCCTAAAAGCCTTAAAGGCAATTATTTTAAAATGGGACAAAAATGATATTTTCTAAAGTTGAAGGACCTACACATATTGCTTTTAAAAACTGCTTTTGTCCCAATATCCTACCAACCTTAGTGACATTTTCCAACTGGAATCACATTAAAAGCCCTTCCGGTTTGTGAGTTCCGAATTTTTAAAACTTAAGGTCCGAATTGACAATTTTTACAAATTTGGGGCCAATATGAGATTTTTATAAAAACTCGACCATAAAACTTTAAAAACCTGAATCTCTGGACAATTTGGAGAATTTAGGAACTGACCTCATAATTTTTCAAGGTCGGGATATTTAATTATTCAATTTTTAACCCCAAAAGTGTTGGTTTTTACAAAACGGGGCTAAATTACAATTTTTCTTTTATAAAGGACCTAACTCAAATTATTTTCTCATTTACTAAAATAGCCCTGGACTCTCTGAAATTGAGATTTAATTTAAATAGTTTACCTTCCCAAAAACCCCTAACTTATCGGATCAATTTGACCGACAATACCCGATCGCGAGCGACTTCCTCGCCTTGCTAATCGATTCTATAACGGGACTTATGTTCCACCCAATCTTTCAAGATATCGAAGGTTGCTTATCCTTCCGATAATCATCTTCATCCAAAAACTCCACCAACGCCATAATTGCCACTCGCGTTTTCCAAAAATTTTCCTAAACTGCTTCCCAAATCAATAATACTCGATTGCGCTGGTTGATCGCCTCAGTAATTGTAATTACTTTCCCGCTGAGTCAACTTGGTGTGTCGAGCTCACGATCGGAATGGATACGTCGGGGATGGAACCGGCAGCTCGGCCGCTATTCCACTCTTCCCCCATCGCCCTAATCCCGCAATCGAGGGACGGAGTTTGTCCAAGGGAAGCGGGTCGTAGTATCGAGGTATAATCATGATTATGACAGATCCGAGCCTTGCAAGCTCCACTTTGTGGATTTTGTCTTTGCCTACGGAGCGATAAGGTGCCGGTCTTGGACCATACTTGACCGGGAGTTACAAGGAAGAACGGGATCGCTTTGTTTGATCCACACGATTCCGGAGTTATCGGCCCGCTTTTGGTTGGCGTTACATTTGCGCACGCAACCGCTACCTGCTTTGCATTGGTTGGCGCTACAAATCCGTGACGCAACCATTATCTCGCCTTGCATAGGATTGGCGTTACACTTCCGCACGCAATCTACCTGTCTTGAAATCACATAGTGCCTGTGTGACCATGAATCGCTTTCTGAATCAGTATAAGTATATTATTTAATATTTTATCACGACGCTTATAATCGTTGTGTGTGAATCCATGCATCATACTCACGCGTTTTCATATAATCAAGTTTTCTCACATTAACTATATTAAGGTCACACTTGCACACGATCACCCCATCCACCGAGATTTACGTCTCATCCCCACCGTTTTCTAACCTTTAGATGGGGACTATATTGAAGATTTCGAACCGCCACGATTGATGACCTCGCCCCGCTTTGTCGATCTTGCACCTTTTTGATGATCGTTCTTATTTCATGTACTTCTATTGATGTTGGACTCCGTTTATCCTGCTACTCTTTTCTCTCTTTGATCGTAATTTAAGGGCGTAGGATCCTTTGACGATTAAGATTTGGATATTGTACTTTACATGTTGTTTTAGTTTTGGCATGTAAACTTATTCAGTTATTATGTTGGATGTATTTGGATTTTGTTGGCACTTAAGTTGTAACTTGTACTTGTTATCTATTTCCGCTATTTAGACTCTGTCTTATTGGGTTCTCGTTGATATTTGTCCGACTTTTTTTGGTTATTGTATTTAAGTTGTGGATCGTTAAATCGCGTCCCGTTTGGGCGTGACAATATGAAGGGGGAGCCCAAGCCCACCAAGTGAGGTTTCATCATAACAACAATTGATGATAGAAGATGTAGCTCATTTGACTTCTAAACAAGACTCTCTTCCCCTAATTAATCAACCGGTCTTTTATCCGTGCGATGCACATGGTGTATATACGTGATGCTTCCGTTTTGTACTATGGCATGTGCATTTTCTTAATATGTTTATGAATTTTATCTCCTGCATTTCAATAACTTAACAATAGCATCAAACAATAAGCGATAAATAATTTAATGTTTTTTATTGATAAAGTCAAAAAAAAAATAATAACATACTCGAATCATGAAAAATAATACATCCAAAATTATGTATTTGTGTTCGATCTTGAAAAATGATATTTCATAAAATCGCACAAGGCACAACTTAAATGCAAATTTCGTTTTGTCATGTTTAGATTTTTAATAAGTGTGAAAATTGGTGTAGTAAATTCAGGATGGAAATATATTTTCGAAAGTTATTCATATGTGTAAATTAGGAGCAATGATCTTTGCAATGCAATAAATAAAAAATTAACATGTATATAGGAGAACTAAGTACAATAATGAAGGAAATAGAAGAAAACAAACATAGTTTTGCCCACATTACTGATTTTATTAGATTTATTTTTGGGGGATATTTGTTTTTTGAATATTTTGTCATGTATTTTATTTATTCACATTGTTTAGTTAATTTTTAATTTCTTTGGAATTTTATTGTGGGGATTCGTATTGTATTGTTTGGTTTTCTAATTACGATGTTGAGTTTTTGTATTTGACAATTTTGATTGTGTGGGTGCACACACTGTATTTTTACAAAAATAAATTTTAGTGATTGCAAAAATTTGGAATTTCAGAAATAATTCAAATATAGAGAAAATTAATTTATTATAAATCATGCGATTAAACATTAGAAAAATAAATTATTATAAACTATGAAAAAACCTCTTTAGACGCATATTTGGTTGATAACAAATTTTGTGAATGTGAAATATATTTATTTATAAAGAATATTTATCAATAAGAAAGTAATAGTTTGAAAAGCATTAACCTTTCAATGTTGAATATTTAATATATTGTATTTTCAATACTATCAATAACAAAACCTTTTAAAATATCGATACTTTTTAGATTTAGAAAGGTGAACTATAGTCAAAAGTATTAGCGAATTAAACAAAAATCATGTTTTATATTTGCAAAGACAATTTAAGGTGGAAATGAAATATTTGAAAAGAAAATTATATATTTATATATGCATATAAGGATTAGTTCAAATGAGATCAATCTCCTGGGGTAAGACCGTGGGTATTAATCTTAACTATTGATTGATAATTTTATGTGGCCGAGATTACCTCCTTTACATTATGTAATTTGGTTTGTATTAAGGGTATTTTAGTAATTGTAAATTCTTTTTGATAATTGATAGAGGAATTTGTTTTGTATTAAGGGTATTAGCGATTTCATTTCCAAAAATTTTAGTTTTTGGGTTTTCTTCTTTTTGCCATGCTTCCACCATTCAAGTCCTAAGTTTTTCAAGTTTTATTCGGTGAAGATCTAAATTCTCATTTAATGTTATACTGGTGGCCTTTAATTTTATTCCCAAAAGATGATTCTTTTTGTCTGTAATTTTGTTGTGTTATATATTTTCCTTTTTCTCTATATTTTTTTAGTGTTGAATACCTTATTTTTAGAACCCTCGCACAACAGAAAAACATGATTCCCCGCTAGACTGGTTTGATATAATGCAACATTCAATATTAAAGTCGCTTAATGCAAAATGAGTGTTAGGGCGTAATTTTTGCGCCTAAATAATTTTCTAAAATAAAGGATTGTGTTTTGATTTGTTTTTTTTTTTTCTTGACTTATGATAAAATTGAGTTGTAAATAGATTACGAAACATGCCATATTGATATGGTATAGATATATTAGGACTCTTTGATATTTATCTTGTTTTCTAACACAAGTGATATACTTGTCATATATTTGTATATATTTTCTTTTCATGTTTATTAGGACTCTTTGGAAGGTGTTGGATGCCCATAAAAGAGAGGCGGACATGCTCATTCAATACACAAGAGATATACAAGAGACACAAGAGAGTTGAAAGAGTTTAGAGTCATTCAAGCACAAGGAGCTTCATCACTGCTTTGAATGCGATCTCGAATGTGACTACATCCTACGATAACATTCATCATCACTTTGTGTTTGTTAGCTTATTTTCATCCATACTTTTTAGTATTATGATAAACGAAATCCATACACATTTATTATTGGATGAGTTGTATTACAAAGATCGGATCTATTCTAGA
Source organism: Rehmannia glutinosa (assembly GCA_016081115.2). Classification (NCBI taxonomy): domain Eukaryota; kingdom Viridiplantae; phylum Streptophyta; class Magnoliopsida; order Lamiales; family Orobanchaceae; genus Rehmannia; species Rehmannia glutinosa. The sequence continues at coordinate 21,287 of JABTTQ020002537.1, read as the reverse complement.
TAGGCGTTTTTCAATGATTTTCTACTAGTTAATTTTAGTATTCTTTGTATACGAGAATCAAACGGTTTTACTAGTGGAAAGTTTCACCATATTGGCACATCTACAAGCTAGTTTGCCTGTACATAAATTTTACATCTTGTGTCTTGCTCATTTTCATTTTATTATCTTTGCATGTGATTGTAAATGTGATCACATCTGCGATCATATCTATACTCTGCGAAACTTTTGGAATATTTATGTGCTACAATTCTTTCAATTGGCATCTAGAGCCGACACTTGACTGACGACACTAAGTGTTGATCCCGTGTGTTTTTTAGCATCAATATTCCTAATGTTCCTACTTTTCGTCCCTCGGTTGAAAATCAAAAAAGTTTGATAAAAAAAAACTCTTGATTCTCGTTAGATGTAGGGTTTGTTCGGATATGGTCATTATGTTAAAAAATGTGCAAATGTTTTTTTGAAAAAGGGAATGAGTTTGGGTGTCACCTTAAGTGATAATGAATCGGGACGACGATGAGAACGCCGAGAATGAAGATCACAAGGTTAAAAACCTTTGTGAAAGATAGAAATCTCTACAAATACATCTTTTAGGTGTTGCCCGAGGTATGGCCCGAGTTGTGATCACACCTTCATTGATCACATCTAAACTCACATCCGAAGAACATGATACCTTACTCTTGCATCGACCTTTTATGTTTCAATTCTACCTCTTTTACGATGATGTTGAACGAAATGACGATTCATGAAAGCTTGGAAGTGATGTACACAAAATTGTATAAGTATTGGCTCAAGAAGATTCAAATGAATGAACTCCTCACGAAGGAGAATGATCGACTCACGAAGGAAAATGATGAACAAAATGGAGTAACTACCAGTTAGAGGTGCCTTTACAAGAGGGATCTTGACTTTGAAAAGGTAAATTCTAAACTTGAAGATTCCCTTGAAACCATGAAGAAGTTTAATTCTGGGAAAGCAAAACTGGATGATATTCTTTCTTTGGGTAGTGATGATAAAACTGGTATTGGTTATAAAACTCATGTGTTAGTTAAATCAAAAGAACATGAATAATCCTTAGATTCCTCCAACAATAAAAAGAGTTTTTCACGAACTCTAAACCTCGTAAACGCCACTTTATTTGTCATTATGAAATCATATTTCAAAATCAGATTTGGCGAACAGAGATTCTGCATGTCAGATGTCATCCGAAATGTTACGACTTTCTCGTAATCACATTTCAAAATTTTCAAAATCTATCTAGGTTAAGAAATCGATGTTAAATGTCATTTCAACCACACTTGTTTGAGATCTAACATTGCGGGATCTTGGTACTTTGATAGCGGGTGTTCGCGACACATGATATATGCGTTGGAGTATTTGACCCACCATGTGAAGCATGATGGTGGTAATGTGACTTACGGAGGTGCGGGTAAAGGAAAACATGTTGGAAATGGGACTTTGAATATTGATGACCTACCTAGGCTACGGATGGTATTGCATGTGGATGGTCTAAATGCTAATCTCTTTAGTACTATCCAATTGTGTGATGATAACCTCTATGTTAAATTCAACAAAAAATCTTGTGAGGTTTTTAATGAATCTAACACGTGTATTCTTGTTGGTTTAAGATCATCGATAATCGCTACCAATATGTCAATAAACAAATGTGTCACAACGCACACACAGATGAATTTGACCTATGGCACCAAAAATTAAGTCATCTAAGTTTTAAGAATGAAGGATCTTGTAAAATTTGAGGTTGTTCGTGGTTTACCGAGATTTTTCATGAAGAATGCTAATGTGTATGGAAGTTGTCAAAAGGATAAACAAATAAGAGTGTCACACCAAATGTTATCACATTTGAGTACCACACGGTGTTTTAAATTGCTTTATATGGACATTATGGGTCCAATTGAAGTTGAAAGTCTTGGTGGAAGGAAATACTTTTTGTGATTGTTGATGATTTTTCACATTTTACTTGGATCTTTTTTTTACGTGAGAAATTTGAAACATTTGAAGTATTTAGAAGTTGGCATAGAAGAGTTGTTAATCTGTATAGACTAACAGTTGTTAGAATTAGATCAAATCATGGTAAAGAATTTGCGAACTCTTCTTTTTCTCGTCTTTTTGTGATAGAAAGATGATTTCTCATGAATATTTTGTACCTAAAACTCCACAACATAATGGAGTGGAAGAGAGGAAAAATCGTACATTGCATGAGACATCGCGTGTCATGTTGAGTTCTAAAAGACTTTCAAAAAGTTTTTGGACAAAAGCTAAATATTGCATGTCATATTGCCAATCGTGTATATTTGAGGTCCGGAAGTTTAATGACCCCTTATGAAATACTTTTGAAAAAGCAATCGAACCTCAAATATTTTCATGTCTTTAGTTGTATTTGCTATATCTTGAATGATTGTGATAACATTGCTCAATTTAGCTCTAACGGTGACACAAGTCTTTTCTTAAGCTACTCTTCAAATAGCCATGCATATCAAGTTTATAATATTTGCACAAAGACGGTAATGGAATCAGAAATATTGTATTCGACGATCTTTCTAGTCTTATAGAAACCATGGAAGAAGACCCATATGATGACTTGATGGAAATGTCATGGGCTCAACAATCGCGATCTATACCGGATATTATACCGAATGATACAACATGTGCAACTACATCTTTGCAACATGTGCAACTACATCTTCACAAAGATGCAAATGTCGTAAAAGATATTGCCCCACCACATCTGGATATGCAAAGAATGGAACTAATTCTTACCCTTATAATAAAGCAAACTTGGAATGACATAATAGTATATACGCAGAACATTCTTTTAATTAAATAATAAGTGAAATAAAACATGCAATTGTCTTATACTTTATAAGCATCAACGTTACATGAAACATGCAAAGGTGATAATATTGTAATTAAGCTGCATCTTAAAATAAAATATCCAATGATCCTAAAGTAAACTATACACCAATGTCGAAATAAATACACGGTTATATCACTCCAAATATGCAACGACATTTAACATGTATTAAATGACCAATGATATATGAACTTTTTTATATACGCATAACGCAGAGTTAAATATGTTGTAAGATTCTACTAATTTATGCAACATCTCAAATAGAAAAAATTATAGCGAGAAGAATTATGAGTTGAAAACACTATGTTCGAGTTCTGCTATACGCTGTAAGCTTATGCAATCTTGTCTATCATTATTGGTTGTTGCACGAATATTAGATTAACGTTTTTTACCGCAATTCATGTTCTAGATGTTTTTCAACAAATATAGTGTTACAATAATTTTCCGTTATCAAGTCGAAACTTCGTATGTGCGTTATTTTGGCATCTAGGATGACAATGAAGAAGAATGAAAATCATGGAGAAATCTAGTTTGGGATGCTATGTTTCGTGATTGGATGTTTGATTAAGATTCAAGCAAATCAATTACAAATTATCTTCCATAATAGTAATGATTCCTTTTATTTTAGGTAATTATCTATTTGAGTTTTTTTTTTAAAGTTTACCCTTATTTTTAATAATTTAATTAATGTATAATTATATGTTTCCCTTAATCCGATCCATCCAAAAATTAAATAGCAATGGTCGAGATCGGTTCTGCCTCACCTCGGACACTAGTCTCATTGGATCCAACCCCTACACATATATATCAAAAAATATCGAGATAACCAAATTTTGAACGATTACAACCCTTTATGATAAACATAAAATATTTGTACGATCTCTCGCATCAATTAATAGGAACAAAGAAAAACAACGAAGTCTTTTATTGCATAAATGTACTCCTCAATTAGCATTCTTTTATTCTTATGACGTTGGCTTTTCTTATTATTCCATGTATCCTATATCCCTACAATAGGATAAATTGAAATTGGCTAATAAGGAACGTGTAATTAGTTTTTATGTTATATTGATATAAAAGTAAAAATATTTCATACCTTCTTGTCATGAAAACACATTCCAGTTATTTACATTGTTTGTGTCATTATATGTTGGTTTCTCATATAAACAGGCCGCCGCCAGCTTTCATGGCCTATTGAGATTTACTCATATTTATATCCTTGATGAGGTCATCATCGGTGTCATTTGTGCGTATGAGAGTACAATATGAACAAGGAATTTCTTTACGAGAGGAAACAAGTACTTTCGAGAAGGCAAAACTCATATAAGACCGTCTTTACGGTCGCATTCTATGAGACAGTCCCACTCAACCCATGACCCAACACAATATTGCGCTGGCATTTTTACGTAAATATTTAGGCCAAAGGGTGTGATGATAGTTCAAAAGTATTAGTTTTTTTTTCCTCAAAAACGCTTTTACTCGAAAAAAATATACGTTTTCAAAGTAATTTTTGAGGTAGTGACATAGTATCATTAGGGCGATTATCGGTTTTGTCATATTACGCGGTGACATAGTATCACTTTAGACTTTAAAAGTATTATTTTTTTACTCAAAAAACATAAGTTTTCAAAGTAAGAAAACTAATATTATTTACATGCAAAGCTATACATAACCTTGTTTAAGTATCATTTTTATTAATAAAAGTATCACTTTTACTCTAAAAAGTATATGTTTCAAAGTAACAAAATTGATTATCGTAGTTTTAAAGTATTAGTATTTCCCCGGAAAAAGATTAGAAGTTCCACTAAAAAGTATTAATTTTTAGCCTAAAAAGCATTAGTTGCCCGGAAAATATTTAGTTTTTCCCTAAATTCCATAACCTAATTCCTAAAGTCTTCCTCGCATCTTCTCATGTTTCTCAACCCATCTCTCTCTTTAATTTCTCTTTTTTTCGTCATTCAATCTAATAACCACTCTATATAATTTCTCATCGTCTTTCACAACCACACATATAAATATAGGCAAATGCATGATACAAGCTTGTCTATTTGCTTTAATTAACGATTGAGAAATAACATGCCGCCCATGTATATCGGCTTATTGTGAAAAGGTAATATATCCTCTCCAAGTTCACATGATATCGTAGAAACAATATATCATTTGAATAGTCTTGCGAAAAGGAAACAAAATGAGAGAAGCATAGTTGATTACATTCAAGTTTCGATAATATTGATAAGAATCAATGAATATCAAATTGAAGACATAACAAATATAGGGAATGAAAATGTTTGGTATCGATTATTAATAGTTTTCAAATGTTCAACAAGAAAGGGAGAGCGAAAAGGTAGAAAGGGAATAATGGAGAAAACGAGAAATAGACGGAGAGAGCGGCAGATATGATGTATTTTTGGGTTGGGAGGGTCCAGGGTCAGGGGGTGGCTATGAATCTGGGTTTAGGTATTGAGGACCTGTACATCTCACTAATTTAGATCCGTTAGACCGTCTCAAAAAAATAACCTACTCAAGATATCTTCACCAATCAAAATGAAGAATCTTTCAAAAATTTTGTGAAGTATGTGTTAAATTTCCAAAAGAATTGAAAATCAAAATGAATTTGATTAAGGGTTAGTCTCCTGTCAGACCGTCTAACAGATCTAATTCGTTAGATGGATCCACATACACGGCCCGCGGTGAATCCACCTATTGACCCGCACAACCACTAACACGACAACAACAACATCCACTAACTGCTGCTAATACTTTTTAGGAGAGATACTAATACTTTTTGAGAGGACTACTAATACTTTTTCAGGAGAAATACTAAGATACCTTTAATCGAAAAAACTAATTTTTTTTAATAAGATTATTAATACGTTTCAGGGGGAATACTAATACTTTTGCAGGAAAAAACCAATACTTTTCACGAGGATTACTAAAAAAATTCCTCAAGGGTTAGTAATACTTTTCTAGGGGATTACTAATACTTTTCAAATGGATTGGTAATACTTTTCAAGTGAAAAGCTAATACTTTTGAGGGTTGCCTAATATTACGTCACTATCTAATAATTTTCAATCGGACAACTAATACATTTTAGGTGGATTACTAATACTTTTGAGACAAAAATCAATACTTTTTAGGAGGGCTACTAAAAATATTGTTTTAGGATATTACTAATACTTTTCGGATGTACTACTAATACTTTTCGATTTACTACGATACTTTTCTCGGGGAAAAAACTAATACTTTTAAAGGCACTGTAATATTATTACTACGGTCCGAGATGCTATGGCACAACCCTTAATATTACAAAACTACCACTTTGGTGCATGAAATTACAAAACAACTTGGGCGAGTTGGATCCGTCTAACAAAAAAGATCGGATAGACGGTCTAACCCAAATCTTTGTCTTTGATTAATTAAATAAAATATTCAACGAGAAAAAGAACATATATCACTTACAAAATTCTACTCCTGAGAAAAACGAGAGTTGAGAATTGTGGGAGATCACGATCGATCGATCTGTGTTCAATTATGCAAGATTAAACATTAAGAAAATCTTGTTGAACATTTACCTGATTGATTTATTTTGTACAAAAAGGCAAACGCAACAAAAGACAGAGACTTGTAGAGGACCATCTCACGGATCTCTTTACGTAAGGTGGGTCGGATCGGTCAATTCAACAAAAAATCCGCGGTGAAACAGGGGATCCGTGGTCAACGATAAATCATCTGTCCACCAAAAAAAGTAATACTTTTAAGACAAGTAATACTTTTGAGCAAAAAAATTAATACTTTAATTAGAAACATGTAATACTTTTGACACAAAAAATGATACCCTTTGTTTGAAATGGTGCTGAAAGTGATGGATATTTTGTGTTTCAACAAATAATATTTTTCATATAAATATTTAATACGTTGTAATATGTTTATACTTAAATTTGTATTATTGCACTTAAAACGTAATATCTTTTAATTAAACATGTATGATTTGTAGTTCAACATGTACTAACTTTCTCTTAAACGTATAATAATTTTCATTTAAAACTATAATATTTTTCGATTCAACATGTAATACTTTTTACTTAAAACTCTAATATTTTTCAGTTGAAAATGTAATACTTTTCAATTCAAATTTGTAATATTTTTCAAATATAATAATTTTCGGTGGTGGTTTTCAATGATATTTTTCTTTTTCCTCTTTCTTCTTTTTTTCCCCTTCGTTTTCCCTTTGTTCTTCTCTCTGTATTTATTCTTGTTTTTCCCTTCATTTCGTGAAAAACCAAAGTTCCAAGAGAATGAAAAAGATTGATATTGGAAACGTAAAATTTCCATTTACTGAGTGTGACGCCATCGTGAGCCATTAACTTCTTCCCTATGTACAGTTGAATGTGATTTTCTACTTCCCTTACATGTTTCTAATTAAAGTATTACTTTTTTGCTCAAAAGTATTATGTGTCTTAAGAGTATTATTTTTGAAAAAAGTATTCTTGGCTAATTTTGGCACTTTGTTGACTTTTTGTTAACCACAGATTCATTGTTGACCCTCGAATTTCATGTTAATCGATCCGACTCGACTCATCTCACGGATAGGGATCCATATACAGATCCCACAAGAGACTTTCTCCAATAAAAAAGGGCATTTATTTATGACCGGATATTCATTATTATACTTGTATACTTGAATTTGTTAATTGCTCATTGTATGGTGTCGTCTCTCATGCGTGTAGAGTGTGTATTTGAAACTTTGTAAAAATCTCGTTTTGTTGATTTTCTTTTTTTCTTTTTTTTTTTCTTTTTCATGTTATTTGGTGAGCAACAACCGCATTTAACAACCTTCGTTAATTCATCACATTGAAGGACACTTAACTTCTAATCTTAAATTGATTAATAGAAATCTCTTTCTAGTTAAAATTACCCAAGATTGCAACAACGATTTATGAAGTAATTCCCTTATCAGCTTTGACCTTAATTTGGAGGATTTATGTCGCCCATATCTAGGATTACATGCAACTCTTTTCACTATATTGATTCTATCATGCGGTGAATAAGTGCGAAATAAACTTCAAACAAATACATCGATAAAAGTGAATCGCATCAAAGCATGATAATCATATTGAAAACCTCCAATTCCTAATCACAAATAATCAATTATAAGGCTCATCACACCCAAACACTAACGAATTAGTTTGTCATAGAATTAATAATGTTCGACCGCTAAACACCTAAAATTAATCTAGCGGCGCCGCAAGAGCACGAGATCAATCGTAAAGTAGCAAGTTGACCAAAGTCTTCTATTGCGGAAGATTTAATCGGCAAATAATTATTATGCAACACAAATGACAAAAATATAAATCCTAAACACTCTAACCAAAGTTGTGATTTTAATTAACTAAAGAAAACAAGTAAAATGACAAATTAAAACTAAACTCAATTAAATTCGGAGGAAAAATATGGATAAAACGTCTAGGATTTCAAACATCTCATCAAACTTGCATGTAGAATATCAACTAATTGATCATGTGATTAATAATTATAACAAACACGTAAAAAGTAGGTCTAGATCTCGATAACTCACGTATTCACAAAATAGGTATATCCTTACATAATTTGCTATTTTCACTAACCAAATTAGATAATACATTTCGATTCATATCTAACCGCTTTGAATAAATTTAGTCCCTAATAATATATTCTCTCGATCTCAAATATTCCCTTAAAACAATCAAAAGTTGGCCAACCAATTAATCATTAAGTAAAGCAATTTATTCAGAAAGCACATCAATTAGTCAATACTCATGCTTGTTTGTTTGAATCAAATCATCCTAATCCTAGAACAAGGAAGTTAGTTCATGCTTGGGGGTGGGATCATAATCTCAATTGAAGGAAAGAAAACAATCATAAATATCATCATGCAACAATAATAATCATTTAACAATTGAAATCGGATAAAAAGATGAACAAATATTACGCTTGATTAAGCCGCAAAATAACTTCAATGGGAAGAACCAAGTAATCCCAATGTTAAATGAAAGAGAAAATAACAAAATCTAAGGTTTAAAAGTGCTAAGTAATGAAAGTGTACGAAATTATTGATTCCCAAGTGCTATTTATAAGCATCAAACCCTATACAAGGTGGAGAATCCTAAAAGAAGAAGAAAATCGAAAAAGTCTAGAAAACCCTATACATGAAGTGCGCGACCGCAAGCAACACTCCTTGTTCGCAAAAATATTTTGGTTCATACAACTTCAAGTGTACAATGTAGTTTATAGAATAATGGCAAGCAAGATTGTATTCCTCAAGGATTGATATTCAAACACTTAGGCTATAATAACATCGCTTTCCAATTTTATTGAAGCGACCGAATATTGAGTAATTATAATAATAAAATAAAAAATTAAAGGAAAAATAAATAAATTTGCGAACCCCACAAGTATTTTCACCATCTATAGGAACAACCTTAGGTACATAATCTCAACATGTTTTTTCAATATTAAATGCAAGTAACGTTTTTAATTCATGAAATTGTATGGGTTCAATTCATAAGTTAGTCTATTCTCCCTCCCGAGTGATAAATAAACAATAGATTAATAACAATTGCGGATCTCCCGATACACTACAATTATTATTAACTCTTAAAAGATTTGTGAATTGAATGACTCGCCACAAACAAAGTTGTAGATTTCCCAAATAGTTACATCCGTTTATGTCAATTCGATTTCCGTCTTTGTTAGAACTCTTCTTTCGAATTTTGCACTAACAAATATGACATGCTAATTATTGATCGATAAAAAGCAATTAAAAATAAGCACTCGAATTCATAAAATAGAAAGCATGAATTAATTCACGGACAAATTTGAATCAATATTATGACATCGTTTAAGTACAGACAAGAGTTCTTAGACATAGAAAGAAAACCCTTTCTTGTCGGGATGGATTCCCCTAAGCCTTTGAAGCTCTTGTGCTCCCGTGAGTGAGACGCAAAAGCCTTGTGGTGTTGTTAGGAAATTTATTGTTTAGATTTTGATGAATGCCATGTAAAACTTAGAATAGGAAGTTGGCACCCCATTTTTTGTTGTAAACTGCATTGTAATAAATAGGCCGGGTCAAGTGAGTTAAGTCGGCCATGCCCAAACATGCAAGAAGACAACTGGAGACTAGAAGGAAGACTCATTGCAAGACAAATGAGTATGGCAAAGAAGAGTAGGCGGAACTCTACTAAAGAAGCAAATGAGATGCGGTGAGTGGAGTATCGTCAAGTCAACTCAAGAAAAGCCAAGTCTCAAGTTAAAGTGACGGAAGAGTCATCCAATGATTGGAAGGCGACTCTAAGTCACCTGGGAAAGCAAGGAAATGCGGTCAAGTCGAGATAATCAAAAAGATCCGTTGTACGTAAATCAAGAGAATTACCTAAACAAGTAATATCTCCATACTACCTTTCTCGAAGTGCTCACCCTGAAGCGTGCAAAAGGAATAAACCAATGGGAAGCACTATACCGTGTCGAACTCGAAAGGTGAAGAACATTTCATATAAGCCTATCTCTTCAACGTGCGATTTTTGAAAGATCACTATAAAAGGTGAGGAATCACTCGAGAGTTATATACTGACGACCCCAACAAACGTTCAAGCAATTATTAGAACTCAAACCTTAAATATTCTCAATCCTCAAGCCTACACTACGAAGAACATCAATCCAACACTCATCTGTGAAGAAAAGATAACTTCAATCGGTTGAAGAGGAAAATACTCGAAATCAAGGGGTCTACATTCCTCGAAGGATTGTAGGAAGGTTCAAGGTCGAACCAAGTCTTGAGCTTTTGGAGGGCTTCGTGATCAAATCCAAAGAGCTTGAGCAAGTGAGTTTTGTAGTAGCAAAGCGGTGCCTGTGAAGAAGAAGGCCGAGTCGCACGAGAAGCCAACCGAGTGATCAAGGCGTCTCCGATCGAGTCCCAAAGGATCAAGTCACCGTGTGATCAAGACTTGTATCCGGATCATTACCACTTTGTATATCTTGACCAATACTTAGTGGATTCCTCCAGGAGTTGGAGAAGAGAGGAGTAGAAGAATTACCCCATCTTCGAACCTCTATAAAAATCTTATTGTGTCATTTACATTTCAAAGACTTTAATTCTTGCATCATATTTGTTTATTTCTCACGACATATTTTCTATCCATAAGATAATCTCTAAGTACTAAATCAAGCTCTAAATCTCTACTTAACCAATCTTAAGGGTGTTAAATCTTCCAATGAAAACAAACCACACTTGAGTTAATTTAGACTTAACAACCGAGTTATTCCATCAACCGGCTCGGTTGAGTCTGTTGAAAGACTAACTGTCTTGATCAACTAAATTGGTCATCCACCAAGGACACAAATTGGTAGTATCAACTCGAATTTTAAAAGGACTAAATCAAAAATTTGGTAAGGTTTATTCAACCCCCTTCTAAACCTTACACTTACACCACTTGGGACCTACAAGTGGTATCGAGCGCTGTTGGTTCATTGAGCCTTCCGCCTTGGTTCTGAACTAGATCTCCAAACTTTTCAAAGTCTGTTTTAGTACTTAAACTTTCAAAACTCTTTTTATCATTAAAATTTATTATCATGGAAGCAAATTTGACACGCATCCCTATGTTCACAATTGAAGAATTTGATGATTGGAAAATTCGTATGCGGGCTCATCTATCAAAGATTACATGATGAGATGTGGATAGTGATAGAAGATGGGCCACTGCAAATCTTAAAGGTGAACACATCTCTAAGAAGAGCTGCTGGTGAAGGAGGAGGAGGATGTTGCTCCTGCAGGACCGGCCATGGTTGAAAAACCAAGAACCGAATGGACAAATGATGACGAGAAAAAGATACAACCTGGACAATGTAGCCAAGGACATCCTTTACAAAACCTTGGACAAAGCCATGTTCAATAAAATTAAATCATGCAAAACGGCTAAAGAAATGGGGATAAGCTAACATTGATTTGTGAAAGAAAACAAATTATCGGGTCGTGGTGGCCATACGAAATTTGAGAACTTCAAAATGATCTCGGGAGAAAACCTGGATCAACCGGATGCTCGGTTCATAGAAATCACCAACGAGCTATCTCGCACTTGGAAAGGAATATACACGAAGAAATGTGTATGAAGATCCTAAAAAGTCTTCCAAATGAATGGGAAATGAAGGTCATGGAACTAAGACATTCCATGGACCTATCAAAGACATTCAACCATGAACTATTCTCGGACCTCAAAGCCTACGAGATTGAGTGAGAAGAAAAGACCAGGAAGAGACAATTTGTACCCAAAACAATTTGCTCTAATTGTTAAAGATGGGAAGAGAGTCGAGGTCAAAGAAGTCATTGATCCGGAAGAAATAGCCCTCATGGTTAAAAGGTTCAACAAGTTCTTCAATACGAACTACAAGAGAGAAAAGGGCGAATCTTCCGAGAAGACACTCGGCTCCCTCCAAATCAAGGGAAGATAGGCCAACCAAGAGAACAGGATCATCAAAAAGTCAATATCGAGGGCCGAAAATCCAAGAATGGAAAGAGCGATCAAAAGGTGAATATTTATCTTTGGGCTGTAGACAACCAGGTCACTATGCAATTGACGCCCATATCCTGTAGTCAACAAATATAGGAATGAAGAAGAAAGAAAGGTCTTGAGAGAAAGAAGACAAGAAAAGAAAAAGGCAATGTTGGCATGCGAGAAAATGCAGAGTCAAAAGACACAAATGGTGATTGAGAGCAATGAAGTGACTACTCAAGTGACTCAAGAAGAAGCCCTGATCGTTTGATGGCCAAGGAACAAGATCAACCTGACCAAGAAGATGAGGTACACTCTAACTCATCAAACTCGGACTCTAGTGATAGTGATCGTGACACACACACTTCATCACCCACTCGATCTTTATGATTCATTAGGCAAAATGATGAAAGATTTTGAACACATTAAATCCTCACACACACTATTAAATGAGGAAAACAACCTACTCAAGAGACAAAACTCAAAGCCGACTAAGGAGCCGAGTACTCTAAGTCAAATAGGCGATGAGAATGAAAGTTTAAAAATGAAAATGCTAAGTTAATAGCAGAAATAGTTGCCATAGAAAAGAGGGAGAATGACCTCAAAAATGTTATTGCCTCATTCACTAAGGCATCTAAATCATTAGATGATCTTATTATGAGTCAAAGAGAATGTGGAGACAAGACAGGCTTAGGATTTAACTCCTCTGTGATATGTCAAACTTCGAGAGTAATTTTGGAAAAAGGATCTTCAAGCAATGAAGAGTCTAAAAAATCCAAAACTCTAAATGTTGCACACACATTCACCCCAAAGCACAATTACAAGCAAACTGGCCTTGGTTATAAAGGAAAAGGAAAACAACCGATTGAGTGCGGCTTGAAAGGGCAAATGAGAAGAGATTCACCAGTTCCTCAAAGAACTCCAAACAAAAATACTCTGAAAGAAGAAGCGAGCTACCAAAAACCCCAGAAAATCTATAAAAGAAATACATATGATGGGAATGGTAGAAAATATCCAAGCCAAGATGATTGGAATAATGTGAACTATCGGCATAGACTTGTGGAATATAAGCCCAAATGGCAAAGGCCTAGAACTCAAAGAAAGGCCATTCCAAAAGTATAAGAGCTTTCATTAGCACACATATGCACCTAGGCACTACCCTCAAAGACACCACAATTACCCAAAGAAGGCGATTGCCAAAACACATATGCAGGCATACGGACAAAAGAGACAGGTTGTGTGAACTTAGAATCCCCAAGCAATTTGCCAAGATTAATTATGATTATGGCATCGATAGATGACAACCCCTTAGAGTCAAATCATTTGGCTATAAGTTGGTTGGATTATCTTACAATTCTAACCCCTCATGACCCGCACAAGTATGGGTACCTAAAACTTAATTTCCTTGATTGCGGGTTCAAGGAATAGCCGAGTGCCAAGGAACCTGGTATATGGATAGTGGTATTCCGGACATATGACAGAAATAAGAAAAATTTGTCAAAATTCAAGGAAGTAAAAGGAGCAAAAGTCATATTTGGAGGAAATGAAGCTCCAGGTGAAATAAGAGGCATTGGATCCATCAAGAGGAATGGATTAGAAATCACAGATGTTGCATATGTTGAAGGACTCAACTTCAACTTACTAAGCATTAGCCAACTCTGTGACAAGGGCTATAATGTTGGATTCAACATGGGCTTATGCCAAATCAAGGATATCTTGAATCGAATGAAGTTGTGTTGCAAGGATGCGGAGACAAAGAACATGTATGTAGTAGATTGGTCAACCGCTACACCCAAAGATTCTGTCTACTAGCAAAAAGCACAAAAAACAAGTTGGTTGTGGCACAAAAGTTGAGTCACCTGAATTTCAAAACGATTAACAAGCTTGCCGTAAGTAATCTTGTGGAAGGACTTCCGACTCGATTATACAAGAAGGAGAGTATATGTGATGCATGTCGAAAGGAAAACAAATCAAATCTTCATTCAAAGAAAAGACATGTCCATCTTCAACAAGAATATTGCATCTGCTACATATGGATCTATTTGGCCCAGGGAACCACCAGCATAAGTGGAAAGAAATACTCCTTGGTGGTAGTAGATGACTACTCAAGATATACATGGACAATATTCATGTGTAAGAAGAAAGAAACTCTCTGACTAAACTACCACCACCGATGAAGAGGATTCAAAACGAGAAGAGCCAAACCATTATCAAAATAAGATCAAACGGAGGAACCGGTTTGTCAATGGAATAATAACTCGATTGTATTGAAAATGGTATTGGTCATGAACTATCTGCAGACAAGGACTCCACATGAGAATGGAGTTGCGAAAGAAGGAACAGAACTCTCAAAGAAGCGGCAAGGACCATGTTAGTTGAAGCGGGGTTACCAAAAAGATTTTGGGCTGAAGCAATAAACACACGACTTGCTACACCCAAAACAGATGTATGATAAAATGCAGATGACTAACAAAGACTCCCTATGAGATTTGGATCGGAAGAAAACCAAATGTTGCATACTTTAGAATATTTGGATGTAAATGCTTCATCCACAACAATGGCAAAGACAATCTAAAGGCCTTCGATGCTAATGCGGATGAAGGTATCTTCTTGGGATACTCAACAAAGCAAAGCCTCTGAGTACTCAACAAAAGGACTATGGTTGCGGAAGAATCCATTCATGTGGTATTCGATGAGCCAAATGTAAATGGAGAAGACATTGAAGAGTCACCGATAAGTGAATCATCCAAACCATATCTGAGAAGAGTCCCTATCTTGAAGCCGTCGAAGGCTTGGAATTATAAACTCGAAAGAAGATGAGATAGTGAATCTCAAAAACAATTTGGAAAATTTGCGCTAAGTGACTACGAGAGAGGCGATCAAAGCAACACAACCGCTAGATTTATTGAATCCGGCAACTTACTTCAACCTTTGATGTAAGATGGCCGAGAGACCATCCACCATAACTTGTTATTGGAGATATAAGAGAAGGTGTCAAAACAAGATCCGAACTCAACAAGAAGCTATGTTCACATGCTTCATCTCGCAAAAATAGAGCCCAAAGATGTGTTACAAGCATTGGATGACACACATTGGATTCAAGCTATGCAAGAAGAGTGAATCGGTTTGAAAGAAATAAAGTATGGGAATTAGTTCAAAGATCCACACATCAAAATGTTATTGGTACTAAATGGGTGTTCGAAACAAGATGAACGAGGAAGGTTACGTGGTAAGAAACAAAGCAAGACTAGTAGCCAAAGGATATTGCCAAGAAGAAGGAATAGATTTTGATGAAACATTTGCTCTGTAGCAAGATTGGAAGCTATAAGAATGTTTCTTGCCTATGTTGCTCACAAGAATTTCATTGTATATCGATGGATGTAAAAAGTGCATTCCTAAATGGTCTATTGGAAGAAGTAGTGTATGTTGAACAACCTCCGGGATTTGAGCGAGAAGACTCTTGGAGATAAGGTATACAAACTCAAGAAAGCTTTGTATGGATTGAAACAGCACCCGAGCATGGTATGATACCTTGTCACAATTCCTAACTCGAAAATGGATTCACAAAAGGAAAAGTAGATAGAACACTTTTCGGAATTCAAGACAAAAAGAGTATCTTGCTTGTTCAAATATATGTGGATGACATCATTTTTGGATACACAAACAAAGAGTCTGTGTGAAAAATTTTCAAACCTCATGCAAAGTAAATTTGAAATGAGCATGATGGGAGAGCTAAAATTCTTCCTTGGACTCCAAGTGAAACAAATCAAGGATGGAACCTTCATAAGTCAAACAAAATACACCAGAGATTTAATGAAGAAATTTGGTATGGAGGAGAAGTCTTCACGAAAAATACTAATGAATACATCACAAAATGGACATGGATGCAGATGGCAAGCCTGTAGATCAAACAAGATCTGAGCACTTATTGGATCATTGCTCTATCTCACAAAGAAGGAGTCGGACATCACCTTTCTTTGTAGGTGTATGTGCAAGATTTCAATCTGCTCCAAAAGAGACCCATATGACAAAGACTAAGAGAATATTGAGATATTTGAAAGGAAGCCAAGAAGTTGGCTTATGGTATCCAAAGGAAGGTGGATTCAAGCTAATTGGCTATTCAAATTCGACTATGTTGGATGCGAGTTGACGAAGAGCACCTCGAGGCACATGTCAAATCTTTGGGAAACAGTGATTTCTGGTTTAGCAAGAAGCAAAACTCAATAGCCACCTCTACACCGGAATACATAGGCAAAGGGCACTGTTGTGCCCAAGTCCTATGGATGAGACAACAACCGAGAGACTATGAAGTTGAGGAAAAGAAATTCCAATCATGTGTGATAACACAAGTGCAATTGCAATCACTCAAAATCCTGTGTTGCACTCAAGAACAAAGCATATCGATGTCGGATATCACTTCATAAGAGATCATGTTGAAAAGAAGGACATCATCTTGGAATATATCTCAACGATAAACAATCAATGACATCTTCACAAAACCATTATGTGAGTCAAGATTTGAAGAACTCAAGCATGAGTTGGGGTTAATTGAGTTGAGTTAACATTCAAGACTCAAAGAAAAGAAATGGAACACAAAAAGGAAAAGAGCCGAACTCACAAATCAACTAAGTAAATCACCAGTATTGGAAAGACAACTATACTCTAGTCACCGTTAGCTGAGTCACTAAGAGAACTGTGAGAAGAAGAGTTAAATCAGCTAAGGGATAAGCTGAATCATTTATGAGCAAAGTGACAAAAACGCAGTCGTTTTGACTAAGCGGGAATGTTTTTAAGGATTACGTCGGATAATTATGACGTGTCTGACAGCAAAAAGTGCACACCAAGCTTATGATTGGATATAAATGCTGCCGCATTAAATACGAGACATTAAATGCTAAATCGGCGTGCAAAATCTAAGCCGTTGATTTCGATCACATTTCAAAAACCACCCGCACGTCCTTTCATAAACCATACTTAAACCATTTTCGTCCGTTTCTCTCACACACTACCAAAACTGTTCATTTCTCTCTCTCAGAAGCAAAGGCAAAAATTCTCTCAAAACCCTATCTATCTTCAAATCAATCTCTAAGTTTTCTTCGGTAAAACTCTGAAGGATGGCACCAACCTATGATTTTGTCAAGTTAGGAAAACAAATCCACACCGGGTCTACTGTGGATTTCGACGGCATGGTGAAACAAGGGTCCGACGACACCCTAGTGATGAAACTTGCCGAGAAATTGGAAACGTCCGGGCTGAAATCGTTTTTACGACGTTGGAATATCCGATGACCTATGTGGAGGAGGTCGCACGCTTCTACGTGAACGCCGATATTCACGATGAAGGGATAAAGTCATCTTCTCACGGAAAAAAGCTCACCATCTCTCGCCAAGGATTTGGTGAACACTTTGCTCACTACCAACGGAAGGAGCATCGAAATTAACGGGTGATGTAAACCTGGCCGCCGCTTGGAAAGAAATAGCCAAGCCCGACGATCTTTGATAAAATAGTTTACAAAAACAAGAGGCTCTTGAAGGAGGATTATCACAAGTCATTGGACATAGTTGCCAAATGTATTGACATCAAATTTGGCATCTTTGACCAATCATCAAAAACAAAGTTGATCGTGATGGCGGCGATCATTGAAGAAAGGAAAATAAATCAAGGGCTGAGTTTGTCTACAACGGTATGCCAAAATGTAGGGAACAAATCCTTCAAGGAAGACGATACATTCGGAGGATCCCTAGTATATGGCCTGGTGATTGGCCGACTGTGGGAGGTGAAAGGAGTCCCTCTTAGACATGGAAAGGCGTTCCATGTAAACAAGAGGATGTTCGAGATCAAACCTCTCTGCGCACGAGAAGAGGGCCCACGCCAAGAGAGGCGACACGAGTGAGGGGGAATCACCGACCCTGAAGATACAAAATTTTCCTCTCCACCAAAGAAGAAAAGCGCACGGATATCCTGCGCAGATCTTCAAGGACAAGGAGAAGGAAAAAGACAGAAGAGGAAGGCGAGGCACGTGAGAAGGCCAAGATATGCCCTATCTCCTGCACCCGTAACACACACATCCTCTCCTTGATGTCTTATCGGCGATGGTGATGAGGATCCGGACTCTGCTTTTGCCCACGGAAAGAAGTGCAAATGCAGCAAGCATTGCACGAATCCCGAATCCTTCACGAGTAAAGATTGATGGAGGGACCAGGAGAGTCCTCCAAAACACACTGAAATCGATCCAATGGAAGTGGTTCAAGAAATCGCCACCGTTGTTCTTCTACCACTTCCCACTCACTCCCGGAAGAAGAAGGAAATAAAGAACTGGCGATGAAAGCGGGATAGTGGGGACCCCGGCCGAGCCAACCCCTATTGAAGGTGTCTTACCACCGCCCCAACGGTGAGCACTCGGTAGAAACAGCCGGGAGTTTGGAGACGAGTGACCCCATTCCAAGTCACTCACCAGTGGGCCACCGAGGGGGAAACTCCCTCCACCGCAGAAGGTCGGAGAATCTTTGCCGCAGATGACTCCACAACGAATCTAGGAGGCTAAGTGGAGAAAGTACAAATGCAAAACGAACAACAAGTTGCCATCAACGAAGTTCGGATAGTTGAAATCGCTGTCTCGGAGGTGCCAACCGCTCTGAAAGGCTAATGACGCTGGCTGATGCGGTCGAGGCACGAGGAAGGAATGTACAGCCCGGAGTTAACACTGGGCGATGAAAGTGCAATCCATGGGGTTGAGACTCCAATGGATGCCACCTCGAGAAGACCCTAAGACAAACACTTTGTCGAAAGGGAGGTCCAAGGCCTCGCCGCATCGAGACTGCGGGGAGGTAATGAAGGCCCACGGGAGGTTGAGACTTCCCTGGGTAAAGAAGTTGAAGTAGAGAACATCCCTCCTGCTATCATTGACCCATCCCGAAAAGAGATAAGCACGCTTCATGATTCCCAGGATAATCCTGATGTAACCTTTCCGGGGATCGGAAAGCGGCGAAGAAGCCGAGTCATCCCCGTATGCATCCAAAAGACTCACCCGGGATGTTCCAAGCACGAGCAAGTCGATCTCAAGACTACGCGTCAAACTTTCAATTTTGATGATGAGCCACCAATGGAAATCTCATCATCGTCCAATGACGCTTCTTATAAGGCCGAGGACCAGTCCACTCAATTGGAGAAACCAAATGAGACCCACGGTGTTGAGACAACCGAGGCTCGGCAAGGCGGGTCCACTTCACATGAGACCCCGTGAAACAGAGTCCATCCGCGAGCTTCCCAAGGCTGCGGCGGGTTCGACTCAAAAGGAACTTCACGCGCACTCCAAAACGAAGTTGAGAGAACACATTGAGCACATGCATGAAGCTCACACTTTGCCGAGACAAAGCTCTGCGTGAGCAAAATAAGAGTGATCTACGAGCGTTTGGAAGAAAACATGAATAGAAAATTCAGCCTTCTCATGGCCGAGATGAAGTGATTTCAGCGAGAGTCCAACGCTACTCGATCCGAATTTCGTGCTACATACACCGCAGCCGGACTCAAGACAGAACTCGACTATCGCCGAGCTCGACTTCACGCTTGCAAGATGTTTCAGTGTCCCTCTCTCCTTTGATGATGCCAAAAAGGGGAAGAGGAATACCTTAAAGCACGAAGAGATCCGGGCGAAAAAGAGGATCACCGGTCGTGGGAAAGACAATGGGGAAGTATTGAAACAAAAGAAAGGAAAATCCGTTGAGGGGAAGGATCGAAAGATGTGACCATGATGATCGCACAAACCCCCAACAAGGTCTTGTCACGGTGACATTATCGGCCAAACTCCCGTGACTCCCACTCCAACACTCTCTATATCGATGGGTGAAAAGAGAAAGACAATTGAAGCGGGGATGGAGGAAGTGGAAGGAAGAATGGATGCCCGGTTATGAACATCTTGAAACAACATGGAGGCATTCCGGTGAGAGAGAGACACTTATGCCATCTCGGATGTCGGAGAGAGCCACGATCGAGTTGATGAATTTAAAACGCTCGCATCGAAGGATACTTTGCAAATATGTCTATGGCTCAAGCTTGGGACTTGTCTTGGGAAAAGGGTCTCACGTTATGTGAAGAAGGCGACAGACGGACGGACTACCGTGATCGCTCTGCTGGTCACTCCACCGTCACTCACCGGAAAGAAGAAGACCCCGACAATACACGCCCGGAGGTAAGGGAAGAAGCGTGGTGGAGGAAGAGGTTTCGGACCTGGGCCTCTGCCCAAAAACATTGAATACGTAGATCCGGCAAGAAAGGAGGGATCTCTTGGGCTGAGTCCCGACCAAATAGCAAATTTGCAAGTGGCTAAAAGTAATCTTGAGTATGCGAAAAGAATAGAAGAAGAAAACAAGAGACAAACTCAGCTATGGGAGGAAAGACAAGCAAGATTAAGAAGAGATGAAGGCGCCAGGAAGGCATATGAAAAGAAAAGAAGAAGAAATTGACGACGAGAAAAAGAAAGAAGAAGCGAAAGATCTTTGAACAAGATGAAAGAAGGAGACAAATGAAGGAGAAGAAGTGTTGATGTCCACCCCTTCATGTATTTTATTATGTAAATACATACTATGTAAGTCTTACGAAATAAAGCTATAAATTCTTTATTTGTTTTGTGTAGACAAATGTATGCTCACGATACACCTTGTAATTGTGTAAAAGAACAAGAATGTTATGATCAATAAAAGGATTGATTCTACGTATACATTCTATGTGAATACACTATCTGTATGTATCTTTGCTATTTGCATTTTTTTGAATGGTTTAAGTTTTGGCATCATCAAAAAAGGGGAAATTGTTAGGAAATTTATTGTTTAGATTTTGATGAATGCCATGTAAAACTTAGAATAGGAAGTTGGCACCCCATTTTTGTTGTAAAGCGCAT
>JABTTQ020002536.1:0-212482 GCA_016081115.2 Rehmannia glutinosa | reverse complement strand
CTTGATTTTGTCATCATTCAACACAAGACATCCTTTCGGTGGAGTATTCTCAGGTGCACTACACTCGGGCGATCTAAAGATGAGTTTCTCCAAGAACGCCGCTATTTGGAGGCCGTTGAAGAATTTGATATTCTTCAAAATTGAAGATTGTGGTGATCTTCAAAGGTGTCGTTGAAGGAAGATTGTGATAATCTTCAAGTTTTAGACAGGTGTTCTCCAAAGGCGGCCAAGAAGAGTGCGTGCTCTTCGGGCGTGTTGTAAGTCAGCTCAGATACACTTCGTAATTAATAAAATTCTTCAAATCCATCCCTATAGACATCGATAGAGGATTAGCCCGTGTTGAACCTCTATAACCTACGCGTTGTTTACATTCCGCGACCTTTATTATCGTCTCGCTTGTTTTCTGTTCTGCGAGGTAAAATCGAAAAGATGAGATAACTATTCACCCCCTCTAGATTATCGAGTCGGCTTTTCTTGGACTTAATTTTCTGGAGATAATGATAACTTATGCTCCCCTATACTTTTTTGGACAAATTTATTTCAGCCAAAATTTTCGTAGATTTCTTTACTTTGTTGTTTTAAGATTATTTCAACATATTTCCAACATAAGCTTCCCAATAAATGAAAATAAATATCTCTCAATAATCCATTTATACTCAAATCTTATAAAAATAAAGAAATATAAATATCACATATTAAACTCCAAATAAATTAAAAATATTATAGGAACAAACAATAAAAAACACAATTCAATTTTTGATCCAATGCATTGAAAAATAAAAACATGAAACAACCAAGAAATAATATAAAAAGAAACTAGAAACAATATTGAAAACACCATATGAGCAAAAAGAGTTAAAAATAGGTAAAAATTGTATTTAAACTTGTCAAACTACGTGAAAACAACAAAGAAACATCGAACAACATTAAAAAGGGTATGGGAAACAACATTAAAAATATTAAAAATACCACATGAATAAAAAAAGAAATAAAAATGTGTGAAAATTTGTATTTACACACCAGCAATCACATGGAAACAATTAAAAAAATATTATAATAACATTAAAAATATATATAAGAATAAATGATGTACAAAAACAATGCATAAACAAAAAAGGCATAAAAAATAGATAAAAATTGTTTTAAAACATGGAAACAACATATAAAAAGAAACATATTTAAAACATCAAACAACATATAATAACATATAAAGGAGTACAAGAAAAACGAAAAAGCGTAAAATAAAAAATGCAAACGTAAAAAGGAAAAAAAGAAAAATAGGTATAAAATGATTGAGCGTATATTATGATATATTTTTACGAAAGAAGGGTATTTAATATATGTACTTTCCCCTTGGAGATTTACTCAAACCTTTTTTTTCCTAGTCATTTCAGCCCCAAACTCTTGAGCCACGCAATATTCTATACAATTTATTGAGATATTCAATAATACAACGCAGGAGATTTCATGTGTTTGATCTAATCACTTGTAACTATAACTACATTTTACCTTATGACGACCTATATATCACTTATCAGCAAAGCTAGGAAGGACTCTTTCATGCCATATAGTTAAGTTAATATGCTATTTCTTATAGATTAATTATTTGGTATATCTAAACCCAAATCAAGATTTGATTTTTTGATAATAATTTGACACAAACCGAATAGCATCCGTGTGGGTTCGATTAGGATCAATTAGTAGATGTGGAGTGGAGATTAACATACCTGTTCTTCTTGGAAGGAATCTGGTTATGCATTCGGCGACGCGTCGACAGACTCGTGCGCTGTCCGCTCCGCTGGCGGCGGCATCCCGATGAGGACTGCGGAAGGTTCTACAGTTGATGCCGTCGTAGTGTTATTAGCGCGAAGCGGTTATAAAAAAAAAAGATAATAACTGACAAACATTAATTAATCATTCCCTACCCATGCAACAGCTAGGTCAAGCAAAAATACTTTTCTATACTATTATTGTAGGGCATTATTTGGCTGGAAAGTTGCTCAATTATTGTAGTGGGAATCAAGAATATGTGGGGCCATGCATTACAGAGAATCTTTTTGCTGGTCTAATGGATAAATAAATACAAGTACACAATATCACATTTAGTACTTGCAACTTGCATAATTAATAAGTAAGAACAAATCTATGCTGGTTTTAAGTAATTTAGACTTGGTTTAAGGTATTAATACATACATTCTTATCTGCCTTTGTCATTATCAAAAGCTTAGAGTAAGAGACAGCTTAGCTTAGCAACATAATATAATCAAATATATATCACACACTTCCATTGCAACAAAATATTTAAATATATGTGGTAAGTTCCAGTATGGATGAAGTGGTCACTTCATCCGACTTATGGGAAGATCTTCAGTCGAACTTTAAATTAAAAATGAATATTAAAAATCATCCTCGAGGTTTGGGTTCATATTATAAAAAAATCAGAGATTTTTTAAAATTAAATCTCTAATTTGGATCATATCTTAAATTTAAATGCGGTAATATAGGAAAAATGCAAAATCAGTCATGTATCTATATGGGTTTTGCAATATTAGTCTGTAACTTTGGAAATTGCGTTTTAGTCCTGCATGTTTGTCTTTTTGCAATTTTGGTCCCATACATTTTTATGAGGAAAAATTAATGAACCCCAAGCTATCACGACGATTTTACGCATTCTTTAAAAAGCTTTTTTCATGACCGCGAACTACATGAAGTTCTACGGTCGTCTCTTCTCCCCACCACAATATTAGGCAGTGTCAGAGGCTGATTGGAAAGATGGGGCTAGCCTCGCTCAAGCTAGTGTAAAATGAAGGTTATAAGTAATGTGAAAATCATGCATAGTTATGAGTGTAATAAAATTTCCTCTAGTTGGTAAATCAACTTTTAAAATTTCATTTAATTCTTCATAATTTTTAGATTTACTAATACCAGTGATTTTCCTGTGCACATTAAATGGTAGTGTGCCTAAATATGTATGCATATTTATATAATATGTTATAATTTCATTGATTTTTGTCAAAAAATGGTGTTTCAATTTGTTGGGTTGCGATTGAGATGGTGGTCCTAGTTGCCAGGGCACAAAGAGTCAGTCGACCTCCTACTCCCCCATTAAATAAATTTAAATAGAAAAATGAATAGATTTTTTTTATTTTTAATATACTTATAAAATATTCTTTACAAAATTATTAAATATATTAGATACATAGGCGGTGGGCGGGCGGAGGCGGTATCATGTCATGTGTCGAAATCACGTTCTATTCTTGACCATCTACATTGCTTATGCATCGAATAAAAACAAATCATATAGTGGAGATGAATGTCATTTCTATATTTGATTAGGTTTTCAAGCTTGTATTCTTTATTTTGCTTTTAAAGAAATATTGGTCTTTCATTATTTAAATATTTTCTTGTATTTTATAATTCATTGGAAATCATGCATAAGAACTTGTGAAGAAATTACAAAACCATATTTCAATTAATACTTTATTTGTATACAACACAATATATAAACAAAAATCAATGAAAATTTTAATGTGCCCCCACCATGCACAATTCAGAAACCAACTCTATGTTGACTATTTTTCTTTTTTATTAATTTCTAACTACATAAAATTTTCTACTTGTGCCTTTCTCCTCCCCATTATCCATATTCCCTAATTTGTGATTCTACTACGGGCGTGATTTCTTCGGATGTGGATCGTAGAATTCTTTTCGTAGTCGTAGGGGTTACGTAGAAAAGAATTGGGCAATGTAGAAAATCGCATATTGTGTTTATTAATTTTTCCTCCATTTTTTATTTGTACCTCGGTCCTTATAAATTTTAAGTTGGTGCTTAATTTGGTTCTAAGTGTTATTTCAATATTTTCATTATTTCCAAAAATGCTCTTGTAGCTAAAAATAGCCAAAGTTAACATTAATATTTATAATTGTGAGATTGTCTAATGAGAGAATAATTTTAGAATTGTGAATTTTTCGATCAAAATCCGAGATACGGTAGCTTTTCTTATATGTATAATTCTTATAGAAATACAAAAACATGAACAAATTTTGACAAATTATTTTTTTAATTAATAGAACTAAAATTACCGCGAACTAAAAATATAAATATCAAGAAGTGAGGCTTTGCTATGAAAGTTTACCCTTTTATTTTTGGACGACTTCACCAAACGCGCGATTGCTTGGTGAAACTATTCAAAAAGTTCACTATTCACTCTATTCTCTCACTTTTCAAATCATCATTCACATTCATTTATAATTTTAACAAAAATATCAGTATATCATCACAACACAATTATATCACAAATATACTATTCACTCTCTTATTTTTCAAATCACCAAGCCACATCTAATCACTATTAATAAAACAACTATCAATGCAATCATTATCATCACATTTTTATCTTATATCCATCACACTCTCAAAATTATTTTCAAAATAATTTTTCTTCACACTATTCTCTTCATAGTAAAAGAATGACGAAGGCCAAACAATCACTCCTAAATTGCCAAATCCTAAACATTATAAGATTAATTTTTTTCCTAAGGGCAAAAGATGATAGATCAAAATTGCAACTTTAAATGTTATCGACTAATATTGCACATGCTATTATAGGACCAATTATTTGCTCCTTAAATTATAATATTTTGCATAAATGTATTTGGAGTGTTTAAAATATTTCCCCGTGAGATATGAATGGGGTAAATTATAACACAAAATTAAATCTCAATGAATTTTTATTTTAAAAACCATTGATTTTTCTTTTTTTGTTATTACCTCGGAATCGGGGTGGTTTCTTGCACTATGCCAATTAAAATTCATAATCCCCAATTGTTAAGCAAAGTTATCATTTTCTTGACCCATGTCGAACGGATGGAACTCAACATGCATGAATAAGAAATTTGATCGTTTTTATGTGTGTAGACCATGCCTACACCAACTTGATGTCTTAGTGCGCTTGATTTTATTATATAAATATTTTGTTTCTGATTAACGTGTCATTAGTCATTACCAATTTCAGCAGTTTATTCAATTCATTACTGATATTTCCTTACATTTAACAGATCATTTCATAAACTGTTCAGTTTCTTTTCTTTTTCCTTGAGACAGAGTAGATTACTTCTATTATGATAATAATAATAATAATGGTAATAATAATAATAATGGTAATAATAATAATAATAATAATAATAATAATAATAATAAGAGAAATGAGCCAAATGACCACTATGATAACGAAAAATCAAAATCTAACTATCTTTTTTGAAAATAATGATATTTTTTAACCATTTGACAAATCAAATGACATTCACATCCTTCTACTTATTACTTTAATTGTTGAGTTGACCTCCTCTCTCTCCCCTTCACTTATCACTTTCTCCCAGATTTTCTTGTTATCTCATTCGATTTTTTAAAAATTTCCAATGACCAATATTAACGGCAATCTCGACGAAAATATTAAGAGCTAATTTATAAAGCAGCTCCCATCTCATACTCTCAGTCCGAGTTTGATACATAAATGACCGATATCAACTCACATAACCCATGGCGAGTTATAAGTGACTGATATCGGAAGTTACATTTAACTCGATATAATCATTCGCATCTTCTGACTGCTATACTGTCCATGATTCCTTCCTTAGTAATAGAGCTGCTTGAGTCAGTTCCTCATGCCTGGATGATCTCATCCGTAAAAGAGACAAAAAGAGGTTTTGTGCCTATATTCATTTATTGTCAAGAGTATCGTCCAATTGGGACTCTTCTGCTCTGTGTAAACCTGAGACAAGATAAACTAGCAACTTTCTTTGTCGTTCACATGGAGTTTAGTTTATTGTCAGAAATAAAGTGACTAACATTCGCTGGCTAATGTGGTGAGCACCGCCAGATATTTAATCAATCATTTCCCATCTCACTCCATCAATGCCAGCCCTTACTACCTGAAGTTTTGGTATGTTGATGGAATATCATCCATATAGAATTTAGTAAAGTCTCATGAGATGAGAAGGCAGTGGCTTATTGGTGGTACTTCATTTTTCATTCGAACTAATGAGTGTCCTAGGGGTCAGCCATATCAAAAAAGGGAGCTGGTAGCAAACTTCTTGGGAGGAGCACGTAGCTTAGTCGGGCAACTGCTAGCGCCGCTTGATGCCTGATCGAAAAACAAATCGGGGCCATGATCTTCGCTGGATCGCGATTTTTGTCTTACTCATTGTAAAGACGTGGTGTCACCAGGCATGCTGGCAGCAGGCAACTCTAACTCCCAGCTCGATGTGATTCATTAATAGCCTATGGGGCGTAGCCTTGATTCAAAGTGTCTAGGTACTATGGAAGGAGGGCTAACCGAAAGGCGTAACACTTTATTAGTTCACTTAAAGTGGAAGTACATGAAAGGCACTCACTTAATCCAAATTTTATCATTCAAATCTTTTCCTAGAAGAGCAACCCAAAATGTAAGGCATGTTGGTGGATAATGTTGTGACTTGATATCGAAGTTATATTTTTTAGCAAAATATTGCAAAGATAGTTTATATAACTGAAAACCAAAATCGTAATTGAAATAAAATTACATAATTACAACAACTAACTTTAATAAATGAAATTACGTAAAACTAATAAAAAGAAATGGTTCAATTGTGTGTTCAACACACTATCCTTAAAACAAATTCGCTTCCTATTCTGGACGCTTCATTTTCCAAGATAAGATGGAAAAAAACCGGATTACCCTCAACACCTGTGGAATCAATACACGCTGAAAATAAAACCAAGATATGCAAGAGGACAAAAGATTTTTGAGAAGTATGCGTAATAACATATCGCGTAAAATGAGGAGTATTTTCAGTGTTTAGATTAGTCGGAAAACCAGCTATTTATATAATCAAAAAATGACCACCATTAAAGTCCATTGCCGTTACACAACAATAATATTTTGTTGTTACATATTTAAATTTTAAATTAAATCTTGATGTTACATGTATCAATTAAAGTCAAGATTCTTACAAAATTTAAAATTCAAATTAAAAAAAAATTGTTGCTTAATCTTTAATTTCAAAAATAATAAAATCAAGAAAACATGCGTTAGACTATGTCGCTTCGATTTTGGTGCGATCTCGTGTCTCAGGACGTGCCTCGACACAAGTCGCAATGTTCGAGCCCAAACCGACCCTCGTGACATTTGCACTTCAGCTGCTGCAGAGAGAGAGCCTCTGCACATAATCTTACACCTTATAAAAGGTAGAATTATATAAACTACTACAAAGCCTCTTTGTTTTCCTATATTGACAAACCCACCTTCAAAGAAGACAATACTCACTGCTTCTCCTTTTAAAATTAATTTCAATACTCCACTTTAAGCTTTAATTTATCCTTCATCTAAACACCATTTTGACAAACAAATGTTCAATTTTAATATTCTCAATGAGTGAACAAGAATCCACTTTACTTTTATCAGACAATCGAGGTCCCAAGAAAATCGCACCCCAAATGTTCAATTTTTTTCCACTTTTCCAACAATATTTAACTCTATATGTAATTGGATCCAGATCTTTTCTTCACATAACTCGATATCGAGTTACATCGAAGTTATGTAACTCAAACATCAAGTTATGTAACTTGTGAAACCTTCATCGTCTTCCTTATCTCACCCACATCACAAAACCACCATTAACGAAACATCAATCTTTTAAACTAAAGCTAAATTATCTAAACTCAAATTTTACAAATCTAACAATAAATCCTAACGTAAACAACTATAAACTAACTAAATCAACAAGAAAATACGGTTAAACGAGTTGAAATGAAGTGTTGAAAATTACCTATTGCGTCACAACATAGTCGCCATCAAGCCATGTTTGCTAGTCGCCTAATCAATTTTTGGTCCTAAGTTAGTTCCTACGAGTTATGGGGTGTGTGTGTGATTCAAAATGGTGTAAATGGCTTATGGGCATTTTTTTATTTTTACGCCATTGCACCCGCTTAAAAATACGTGTTTTCCAAAAATGGCTAAAAATTTTTAGTTTGTAAGAATGGTTAAAACCCCCGCCACCGAGTAGCTGTAGTAGAGTAGTAGTAGTAGTAGTAGGTAGTAATAATAATAATAATAATAATAATAATAATAATAATAATAATAATAATAATAATAATAAATGCTGAATTAAATAATTAAAGATAATTACGAAAAATAAGTTACCCAAATCAATACACTTATTGTATGAAATATTTAATATTTAAATCCGTTTATATGCATTAATTTTTAATTACTAAAATAAATAGAAGATAAAATAGTACTGAACTAAAAATGATATACACTATGTCTCTAGCAAAAATATCTACAATCACAAAAGAAATTTTCAGTTGGAAAATATTTGGAAGAAATAACATTTTTCTAATCAAACTGGGATAAAAAAAATTGAATTTTAAACATTTTCAAATCTAGTTGAAAGTAGATTTTTCTTTTAAACTTTTATACATCAAAATTTTATTAACAATCCAGCTGAAAGTTTATTTTTTATTATGTATACTATCAAGATTTGATAACCCCAAACGAAAATAAGATATTTCTTTATGGAAAATAAGATTTTAGTCCTGTAGGCTGGACATGTTTTTAGAATTAGTCTTCTAAATTGTCACATTCATTTTTAGTCCTTTAACTTTCAAATTTCTAGATATTCATCTTTTAACTCGACAATTTTATTTTTGGTCCCATAACGTAACATATTTTTTTAAATTTTGGTCTTGTAACCTTTTTAGGGGAATTTAGTGTAATATAACTAACAATAGTTAAATTTAATTTATTAAAAGGTTATTTTTAAATTAATTTTATTTTTTAAAATCAATGATTTTAATTTAATAATTAATTTTTTTTAAAAATAATAATCATTTTTTTAATTTAATTAATTTTTTAAAAAATATTTAAGCAGAATTTTTAAACCTTC
Organism: Rehmannia glutinosa; assembly: GCA_016081115.2. Classification (NCBI taxonomy): domain Eukaryota; kingdom Viridiplantae; phylum Streptophyta; class Magnoliopsida; order Lamiales; family Orobanchaceae; genus Rehmannia; species Rehmannia glutinosa. The sequence continues at coordinate 203,557 of JABTTQ020002536.1, read as the reverse complement.
AATTAAATGCATCTTGGGTACAAAGAGTCTACGCTACTTTCTGATAATTATCCTCACCAAAGGTTAATTCCATAAATATGACAAATTATTCTTAAGTTACTAATTGATGTAATTATTTAATTTTCCTAGAATTCATTAATTATTTTAGAAATTTCTATTTATTCAAACTTTTATTAATCAAATTAATTTAATTTTAATAATTTTTTATAATTTAATTAGTTTCCAAACATTGAAATGAATTATTTTATATTTGGTCCTATAAAATAGCAATAACTATTGCTAAGTTATAGACTAAATTTCTAAAATATATTAAGCTTATAGACACCAAACAAAGTTTTAGGGACCAAAAATAAAATTGTTAAGTTAAAGGACTGAATAACTAGAAATGTGAAAGTTAAAATGACTAAAAATAAATCGCCACAATTTAGATGACCACTCCTCCAAAAGGCCCAACTTACAAGTGACTAAAAATCTTATTTTCCCTTTCTTTATACATCACGGAAAGATGGAATTATTATGATCTATTTTGCGTGACACAGGGGTAGGTGGTATATGACAATGAGTTTTCAGTAACCCATCATTTTCATTAGTTTTTAGTTAAGCCACAAAAAACAAGGGGCCAAATGTACATTTAAATTTTTTGATTATCCATCATTATCAAATGATACAGCAAAACTCATTTAGATGTGTACGAGTTCCTTCTTAGTTCTTATTTATTCATCATCTCGTTCATTTACATTGCAAAATGATCAATATACATGTACAAACAATGGCGAGATAGTGGGGCATCATGGTCCTCCCTCCTATTTTATATTATTTTCACTTAATTTTATTAAGAAATTATAGAAATACAAAAATTTAAGTTACAGTTTATGTAATTCTTTTTTTTTCAATTTCACAAGCTTCCATTCTATTTTTCGCATCCGCCATCCCACGTTTATAAAGCTGGCTACTGTGCCATTATTTACAAGCCGTTTAATTTTTAAAAATCAGGTTGAGAATGAACAACATTTCATTCTTTTCTACAAACGGTAAAATTTATACAAATTCTCCTATATCTCGCTCCCTGCTTTTTAAAATTACAAAGCGAGTATAAACTTTTTCACTGCTAATCATATTTTTCTTTCGCCTAAATACAAACGATCAAATTTGTAAAAACTCACCGCATTTTCAAAACTGAAAGCAATAATTCTTCATATTTCATAATAAATTCACAATACAAGCCAATTGCAATAATTATTTAAACTACCCAAATTTATTTAATATGGTCTCAACATTCAAGTGAATTTGTGCTAATAAAGTTTTATTGCAAAATAAGAAAGAAAATGATGGACTCAATCGTGTTCTTGTTCTACTCTGTGAAAGATTTGTTGTCGTGACGATTGAGTCTTGATTCGATCCTACATGTGGGTAGTGTGTGTTTGTCCTCCCTTACTATTCTCATTGTACTAATAGGGGAACAAAAAGAAGAAGAGAGAAATGCTACTTTAGGACTTTAGATTAATATCTTAAAAATATTGGCCTTATCATGCAAAGTCTAGGTTTTTAGGGGTAGCCAAAAGCAAATGCTCCTATCACTCACCCTCTCCGCACTTATCTTATAAGCCTCCGATCAAAAGAAAAAAGTAAAAAAGGAAAAAGAAAATCTGAAATCTTTTTCCTCAAAAAATCACGAAATTTCTACTTTATAAAGCCCTGATCACGTGTATCTGTAAATCTCCATTTCCCATACCCCTCTCAGCCTCTCTCTCTCTCTCTCTCTCTCTCTCTCTCTGTATTTATAAGAAACTATACAAACAGATAGATACAGGAACATTGTTGATCAGAGAAAACCTAGCCTCACTTTAAGTTTCTACTGTTTTTGCATATGAGAATCTATAGTTACACGAATCTGTACCCATTAATTGTGGTGGAGTTGGTGGAGGTGGTGGAGGTGGGAGGAAGGAGTTCGAGTGCTTGCTGTATGTCAGTAGATTGCGACACACGCATTGCGGTGGGATTCGGTGAGCTTGCGAACAGTTACAATGGCTACAACTGCGAAAAAGGCGACGCTTCCTGCTCCGAAGACGCTGCGCTTTGTGCCAGCTCCTCGCGGCCGCCGGCGATTCAGCCGCCGTAGTCCGCCGTGAGTCTGCAGATCTGCCACCGCTGCAGACTGGAAGGTTTCACCTGTCGCCGCGGGAAGATCAGCAGAGCAAGAAAGCTGCCGTTGCGTCCCATCAGACCGGGAGCCTTCTTCCAATGCCACCACTAAAGCGTATTTTCCTTCTCATTTTCGTTTCGCTGCAAATGCGATCATGAACACATAATACTATTTATTATGCCTTTTTCGGTTTCTTGTTCCTGATGTAAGAAGTCCAGATACATTTATAGATAAACCCCATGTATTTAGGGGTGTCTAGGTTGGCAACTTGGCATATATGCATGTGGTGTGCATTGATCAAAATCTCGAGTTCTTGTTCTTGATCTTAAAAGGACATGGTGGTACAGTTGAAGCTATTGATCCGATTGACTGGCCTTGGCTGTGTCTCTATCTGCTTTGATACTATGCTTATTGTTTTGCTTCATTTTGTTGTTCTCTGTTTTATGGACATTTCTTGGTGTTTTTGTCTCCAGACACCCTTGATAACAATTAACCAGATTGTGCATATGGTTTTCACTATCTTGGCATTTGAACTTATTTTGTTTCCAAAAATCGGAAAAAAACGAGGGATAATGAAAAAGAAAGAAAAGTTGTTCTTGTTAAAAATATAACGAAGCTGTTTTGAATTTTTGTATCTAACAATTAATATAAGTATTCAGCTTTTACATAATTGTTACTGAAAAATGTTATGACTTTTCTGGTCCTTATGGTTATTGAATTTGACATATAAACTGGACCATGTCTTTAAGAGTGTTGGGAGTCCACTGCAAACAATTTGACATACCAATTAATATGATCTGATTTTGAATTCATGAACGATGTGTATCTGAACTGTATTAAATCACGCGAAATCCATTGATAGGCAAATATACTTTGAGCCATTATTTCATTGTGGTTCTGTTATTCTGTTAATTTCTTTATCTTCTTTATCCATTGATAGACAACAAGGATTTTACTGACAAACCTGTAGGCTATCCACCTCACCCTCATTGCCCTTGCTGTGGCATGCACGTGCTATTGCATAGGTTTAGGCAAGATTTTGCCATTGAGCAGTGAAATACTACGACATGAATTTTGAGCTTGCCAGAAGGAATTGATGTATCTATTCAGTGGCAGTTTTTAATGGAATGTTTCTAATTAGATCTTTTCTGATGGTTCTATGCAATTACACGCATGGCAATTTGTTTTGTTCTCTGTGTCACTTGTTTGTGCCACATCTTGACCACCACTTTATATCGTGGCAATCTGTTTGATACTTGCATCCTTGTTGAATCTAAGCTATCTTTATATGCACTTTGTTGTACTCATTTTTAAATCTAATGGTGGCTTGAATAGATTGATAAATGTTGAATCTCTAGCAAATTGTTGTTAAGAATTAAATTGCACAGATGATTCAAGTTGTTAGTTAATACTTTGCTTATTCAGGATCCAGATCATGACAAGGGCGCAACGAAACATCCTTTTTGGATCCTTTATCTGCTACTGAAATCTCTGTGGGCTGTGGGAACAGTTAGAGCAGCTGGAGCCACCCTGCGTTGAGGTTCAAATGATTTATCATTAATAGTGATGTGCATGAAACTAGCATCTCAAATTAACCACAACTGTCATTGTATTTTTGGCCTCATCACTGTCTATTCCCTCTCTTTTTCAGGTCAGAGATAGCATGAGATTTATTGAAGTTGTTCTGTTGGAACCAGAGAAGAATGTGGTGGCACTGGCAGATGCTTATTCTTTCCCTTTCAACCATCATTGTTGCTTAGAACTAAAGGAGGACCTTCAATTCCTAGCAAGCTCCCACCGAGGAGAGCCAGACTAGTTGTCTACAATAAGAAGTCCAATGAGACTAGTTTGTGGATTGTTGAGTTGACGGAAGTACATGCAACAACATCGAAGTGACATCATCGAGGAAAGTCATTTCTTACAATTGTCCCTGATGTTCAGCCACCAATGGTATCTCAGCAATATGGAACATTTTTATTGGTTCATTTGGTTTCTTTAAGGCCAGCACATGCCTGTGGGCTAGCAAATGTTTTTTTGCGTACATTGAAGGCTTGAAAATTATGAACATAATTATGCTTTTACAATTTGAATTCAGAATATGCTTTTACACATTTTGTAAACTTGTCATGTAGCAGTGAAGGTTTACGTGGAAAGAGGGAAAGGTGGGTACTCAGTTACCTATTTTTCCCACGCGATCATAGTAGAGCTATGACACTGACTATTTGGTAAACAAAATAAAAGAACTATTTTTTTACAATTCAACTACCTTTCAAAAAAGTGATAATCGATGTTAAACCCAGACATCAAGACAACCTGTTAGTCTGTGTCGAGAGGTTCATTAGTCTGAGAGCTTGCATATTGCTTGATTTTTCTGTGTTATTCCGTTTTCTTTTTTGAAGTATGGGCTATGAATACATGCATCCATGTGGTTTGGCTTAATGGATCATATTTCTGGTTTTTGTCGTCTGGATACATGATATAGCACCATTTCAATGGCTAAAGTTCTTCATTGTCCAATGGTAGGATGCTGCAGAATAAGTTTTAATGTGGCTGTTGTCAAAGATTACCTCCATTTATTGAGGCAATGAAGAAGAGGGGTATTGATGATATGGACTTAGTCATGGTTGATCCTGGTGGGGTAATATATAAACGTATAATGTGCTCAGGACTTAACCTTGTTAAATAATATACAAATTATTAATGGTCTTGTTGGTGTTGAATACCACTGCAGGTGTGTTGGTTACCACAGTGAGGTTGATGCTCCTAGTCGAGACTTGCAAAACCACTTATATTTTGCTTTTATTTGAGAGTGGGACTTTTTCTACTGAAAATGGTTATGCACAATTCGCTGAAGGAATTTATGCTTGTTGATATGCAGAATATGGTGGTAATTGAGTTTGAAGATCGTGAAGCTTGTTCCTTTGCCGCCAGCTGATCCACTGAGAAATTATACTCCTGGCAGAAACAAGGGGAGGGGTAGATAGAAGTGATGTGAAACCCTTCAAATTATTATTCAGCCTGAAGGTCCAAGCTTTCAATCAACGGATATTGGTGTTGAGTGGCAGAAGGTATTTTCTTTTCTTTATTTTGTACTTCTTATTCTTTTCTTATATCACCATTACTTACAATTCTAGATTTCTTTGCTAAAATGTTTGTTGACAGTGGAACTGCGATTGGCTTCACCCGAGGGAGGGTTTGGTCATCCATTCTGTTGCCTATGTTGATGGCAGTCGGGGTAGAGACCTATAGCCCATAGGCTGAGTTTCGTGAGATGGTTGTGCCTTTATGGGGATCCTAATGAACCTCATTACAGGAAAAATGCATTTGATGCTGGGGAAGATGGATTGGGGAAAAAATGCTCATTCTCCCTGGGCTAGCTGTTCCACTTTTTTCACTGTTGGTTGTCCTTCAATTTAAGTTCATTGCACACTTTGATCTCCAGTAGGTAATCATACTTTAAGGCGACTTATCCATTTCAGGGATGTGATTGTTTGGGTTATATAAAATACTGATGCTCATTTTTACAAACTTCACTGGAGGAGTTGAAACTATTGAAAACTGTGTATGCTTGCATGAAGAAGATTATGGAATTTCTATGGAAGCATCAAGACTGGAGAACTGGCCTCGCTTGAAGTTCAAGATCAATGCCTCACTGTTTCTTTCATTTGCACTGTGGCTAATTATGAATATGGGATTTTACTGGCACTTTTATCAGGCAAGTAGAATACCACCACAGGATCTTGCCTGTATTATATTTTCATGTATGGTGACTGAAGATCGAAATTTTGACAGACTTCCAATTTTTATGACATTACATTGCATGCACTCTACTATAACATGACATTGCATGCACCTACTCTACAAAGTTTGCCTTTTACTATAACATTAGTATTTATTTAGTTTGCACTATCCAACCAGGAGAATGAATAGAGAACTAAGAGAAAGAAAGCCAACTATGATGATACAGTGTAGGTTGTTTCAAAGTACAAGCTTTCTATACAAATAAATTAAAATAAATTCATGTGTTTCCACTATCCTACTTCCTTTCTCGCTACCTACCATTTAAACTGATCTTCAACTTTTTGTTAATTGTCGGAATTACATGGGCATCTAGGCCAATGACCAGCCAAAATATTTTTGCTTTTATCTTGTTGCACTTATTTACTTTTCTTGGGCAGGATGGAAAAATTGAAGCCGGAAGCAAAACTTACTGGAATTCTTAGTTTAGGGGCTCTCTGCAACCTGGAGAATATAGAAAAATATGGTACAACAATTGCACCAGGACTATATGCCCCAGTTCATCAACACTTTTTGTTGCTCGCATGGATATGTCAGTCGACTGTAAACCTGAGAAATGCACAACAATCATAGGTATGCGTAATCATGTTAGTAGTTTGCTGTTGATATCCAGTAATAACATCATTGCACCTAAATGCACAATCAGGTTTGTTTTCTATTCAGTTTTAATATATCTGTATTGGGTGCTTCTTCTGACTTTAGAGTGGTAAAAATAATGTGGATTATAATGCTTCAATTCAATATAATATAATTAATTTTTTATGTTTCTTTCTGGCTACTATTCCCATTCTATATAGGTTGTTGAAGTGAATGTTAGAATCAAGAACCTGGAAAGGACAATGTTCACAATAATGCATTCTATGCTGAGGAAACTTTACTTAGATCTGAATTAGAGCTTTCTCACATGTGATTGTGATCCGTTATCAGCCCGTCATTGATTGTACGCATCCTTACCTATCTCATTTTTTGAATTTTGTTTGGCATAATAATACAACTTTATCCACCCAAATTCAGTTATATCATATAGTTTAGCACATTTTAAAGAATGATGTCTAAATATTATGGTTATGTTCCTGTCTTTTCCCAAGCTAAAAAGACAATTATTATTGGTAGAAAATTCTTTTTAAAATCGCTTTCTGTTCTTCTCCTTGAGGACACGAAGGGTCTTTTGCCCTTTTTTTTGAGTGATGGGCAGAATCTTTTAGCCTGTCCTAAATAACTGTGACATTATTCAAATTTATTGAAATTTACATCTGATTATGTATCGCTTACTCCATTCATTATTGAAGATATGAACACTAGAACCGTCAATCGGAGGGACAAATGACAGGCTACAAATTGGTACCTGGTTCGAATTGTTTGCCGTTGGCTGGTCCCGAGGCTAAATTTCTGAGAAGAGCTGCCTTTTTTGAAGCATAATCTATGGGTTACACAATATGCACGCGGGAGGATTTTCCTGGAGGAGAGTTTCCCAACTGAATCCACGTTGGGGAAGGGTTGGTTTCATGGGTGAAACAGAATCGCCTCTCTCGAAGAAAATGACATAGTTCTCTGTTAGTTATCATGCACCTTTCAGTTAGAGGTTTTCTGAACACAACACTGACATTTAGTGTAACCAATAGGTGGTGCAATTTATTATGCATTAAACTATCTCTTACCTTCAAACATTTCAGAGATGTCCATCTAGCTTGAAAATATGCCCAAAATATTCTCTCTGTACCATTTTACTTTGAAATTTCATCATGCTCTACTAGACTTAAAGCTGGCCCTTGCAAACCTCGAGTTTGCTTTTGTTTTGTTTTTGTACTTTCAGTTTTTGAGTTTGACATACTTTTGTTATTGATCTTATCTTTAAATACGATGAGCATTATCTGTCATTCCATTCTGATATTTAACTTATTGACCAAAGCATTGCTGTAATACGGATCTCTCCTCTTTGTTTTCACTTAGTTTTATTCATGTAGGTATGTTTTTGGCATTACACATGTTCTCGACTGGAAGACTGGCCTGTTATGCCCGTTGAACACATAGGGTTTGTGCTTCAGGTATGCTTTCAAAATGATATTTTTTGTGAGTTGCAATACCTACTTTTTGTATACATCAAAACATCCTAGGTTGCCTGACAGTTTTTATCATCCATAGTGCGGTTTCAATAATTGTTTCTGCTATTGTAGATTCATAAATCTAAAGGTTGCAAGTTTGTCAATGTTTTTCTCCTGAAGATTAACTATGCAACAGTCCTTTTAATTTTATAATTAATATTATATCGTTTCCTATTTCTTTTAGATTCTTCTCATAGATAAAAAAGAATTCTTTAGTTTTTCTTCTTTATAGTTGATGTCCAATATATGCTGACTTTTATAATGTTAGGTGATAGTAAATTGGTAGAATATTATCTAAGAATCAGCGATTGGATATCCTTTCATTTTGATTTTTTTTGTTTTTGCTAGAGAATAGTGATAAAAAAAGATAATTTCTAGAAAACATTTTGAAAGAAGAAGGATAAGTTTGAGAGCATGATTGGATGACATGAAAATTTAATGATGAAAGGATGTGATATATAATAGTAAATAATGATTGGATAAAAGATAAGTATGCCTGAAAATTTGAGTGAGTGAGTGAATAATGTAATATGTGAGAAAATGTGTAATAATGATGTTGATTTGATGGTTTTTTTCTTTTGTTTTTGGAAACGATATATGTGATTGGTTTGAAAAAGTAAAAGTGAAGTGAATAGTGTAATTTTTGAAAATTTTCATGAGCAATTGTGATTGTGGGATAAACGCTTTTTCTCAAGCAAAACAAGATGTAAAATTTTGTAGTAGGGTACAATCAATAAGTAATATGTTAATATTCTAGTTGGCTTAGTTGCCCATAGATAGTTTCCTCTACTTTCCATGTGTTGTGTGACTAAGTATCTGTTTATTTGCAAGGGTTAATATCTATAACAGGATTTTTAGCTAGTGTTTAGAAAATTTTGTGATCTCAAACCTAGAAGCTTTGAAGTCTTGAGATTCTTGAATTCCAGGCATAACTCCGTGCTATTTGTTGTGGCCAGACCTGTTTATGATTGTAATTTACGGTTTATACTGTAACGATCCAAATCCTAACAGGTAAAATAGCTTAATAATAATAATAATAATAATAATATTAATATGAAAATTGCAAAATTGGTCCTATAACTATAAACAGCTTGCAATTTCCTGCCCTATAACTATTGAGTTTGCAAAATTAGTCCTGTAGAGTTTGAAGGTTTTTAAAATTGGTCCTATATGTTTTATACCTAAGCAATTTCGGGTCCGTGTTTCAAGTTGTTGCAAAAAATTATCCCCCGGGGTTATTTCATTTTCAAAATACCAAGAATACCCTTATACACATAATCGACTTATTTAACTCTTGTTTCGCCTAAAATAATATCGTGAGTACGTGTTTATTAAGAACTTTGGGTTATATTATTTTTTATATAATTAATGTATGCAGAGAATTTTCTCCTAGAAACGGATCGGGGATTTAATGTTCAAGATGATACCCCACAGAGATATCTTAAATTTTAAGACGATGACAAAAACATCAGACAAGATAATATATTGGAATAATCAATATATTGAAAAGAACTCACAGGAGCCGATAGAGAAACCCGAGACAATGCGGAAAACAAGCAAAGATATTATTCGCATCACTTTCGCCCGAGCACTCGCCCCACCTCCCGCCTAGAATTTTTAGTTGTAAAATATATTTTAATATATATTTTGTATATACAATATAAATTATAATATAATTTTTATGTATTTTTATATTATTTATAAATTGATAATACTAAATTTGTAAATAATATTTTATAAGATATATATATTTTTCGTTTTTTTAATTTAAAAATTTAGTAGAACTGCCGATTCCGCCGCCTCTGCTCTAGTAACGGATGGGTCTGGTCTCGGGTCTCATAGCAATCCATTCCGACCCGCCCATTGCCATCACTATAAAATTGCTAAATTTAGGAAAGATAAAGGACCAAAATTGCTTATTTAGTTAGAAGAAAATTGTCTTGTGACCAAACCGCAACTTTTAAAGATAAAAGACTAAAATTGCAACTACCCTAAAGTTATAGGACTAAAATTGCAATTTACCCTAATAACAAATAAGGATAATTACAAAAAGTACCCAGTTTGATTCCATTATAAAAACCTGGCTAACGTAAAACTTACAAAAAGATTCTCGAGGTTTGAAATATATTTCAAAATCCCCTTCATATTTGTAAAATCATTGCGTATTACCCTTTAATTTAACACTAAATCAAACAAACACTGGTACTTTTTGTAAGTTTTAAATTTAGCTGGGCTTTTTTGACCAATTAGGTCAACCGCGACTTCTTTGAATTATCCCACACACACAATTGGTCTAATTTGGTTATCTAATGAAATAATTAAAAAAATAATAAAGATACTAATAATATATAAAAACCAGATATGACAATTATAAAAGCTGCTTTGAGGTTCAATGTAAATTACAGGAAAAGTCAGCTGTGGTTCAAAATTTCAAAATACCCCATTGACATTTGTTTCTATTTTACAAATTGCACTCTCAGGAGGGAGGAGGGAGGTATCTGTTTAGCTAAACACAAACCTCAAGAGGGTGTTTGTGGCCTTATAGGGGCATTTGTAATCTTGAAAGATAATGGAATTTTTTCGTAATTAGGCAAACCTCAGGGGTATCTTTTGTAATTTGCCTTGTAATTATGGAATTATAGTTGAGACATCTTAATAATTGCAGTGCAAATTTGTCATGCTAACTTTTTTCTTTCTTTATTGTTTGCTTGAGTTGGTGATAAAATGAGTTTGTTGCTTAGGGCAGCAGCCGCATGGATTCTTCAATTGTTCTCCTGCTGTTGATGTTCCGCCGAGTACTTGCGACATGGATGCAAAAGAGAATGATGTGAAAGAGAATGGGGTCACAAGCCGAGTTGCCTGGTCTAATAGCAAAGCTCTGGCTGAATAAGCCCTGCTGCTGATGATCTTGTCGGATCATGCTGTATCTAGGTGTGCGTGGCATAGTGGATTTAACTTTCTTCAGTTCGGTTCTATGTTATGCTGCCTTCTGGCTAGCTTGTTTGAGATCTATGCATGTTTTAAGTTGTCTCTGTTTGACTGTTGTGACTTGGTCTGAGTTTGGGTACTGAATTTTTACAGCTTAAATCGTTCATGGTTTAAAGAAATAAGTTCTATCTTTTTCTTTGTTGTATCCATATATGAACTTCAAATCTTCATCTCTATTTTATTAATATATGAAGGGTTAATTACCAAAAGAAAAAAAGAAAAATCCTTGAGATTCAGTATAAATTAAAAAATTCTAGTTGGTTTTATTTGTTTGCATTTACAAATTAGACCTCAAGTGGGTATTTGTTAAATAAATACAAACAAGAATGGGTATTTGTAATTTTTGGAAATTAACTATATGTTTTTGTAATTAGGCTAAACTTAGATATTTTTGTAATTTAACCCGTGAATTCATGACATGCGACATAAATATTTACTGTTGACTGTTGAATATTTGATCCTAATGGTAAGTCGCCCTTTAGAGGTGTATTAATTTGTACGGTAAATTTGCAAAATTAGTCATGTAACTACTAAAAGGCGAAGCTGCAAAAAAGTTGTGTAAACTGTTCAGATGGAGTCTGTAATTATTATGATTTTGCTAAATAATCATGCAAAGGGAGTAGTGTTGAATTTATACTTCAGCTAATTTTTATCTTAATTTCATCGAAAATCGTAATTTATTTTAAGCTAAATAGATATTAACACTATTTTAAAATTATACAAGATTAATTTTGTAATTTTGTCTTAATTCATGCTGAACTTTCTTCTTACTCCAGACGAAAACCAGCTATGCAAAAACTTGATTCACGTCCTGAATTAAAACCTGGTTTCCTGCCTCTCATTTCTTGTTGAACTTGAAGGTGTCCTTATTTTCAACTCTTTGGTTGAAAACAGTGTTTTTTTTAATCATGGGTTTTAGTGCCCTCACAAAACTGCATAGAAAAAAAAAGTGGAAAAAGTAGGTTATTGTGGGGGATGGTGGTCCATTTAAGAATGTCAAAACTCATAAGAGATAAAAAACTGATGTAACTGACACAACTCTGAGCTTGGGAGGATCTCTGTTCTTGCCTTCCTGGTGAAATAGTTATACTGTAAAATTGCTTATACTTACTTCATGGAGGATTATGTCAGAAAGTGAGTTTATAAATTTTGGCATAATAATTATGAAAACTACTTTTGAGGTTTAGCCTAATTACAAAAAAAACAGCCCAATTATCTTTCAAACTGACAAATACCCTTTTGACATATGTTTCGATTTTACAAACTGTGCCTATATTGAAGGGATGTTGAGGGGATAATTTGTATAACAAATACAAACCTTAATTGGGTATTTGTAATGCTCCTATGATTTGTAATTTTAAAAAGAGGTTGATTTTCCTTGAAATTACACTAAATCTCCTGGTAGCTTTTGTAATTATCCCTAAAGCCTAAAGTTATAATTTCCCTGATACTCATGTGCAATTTCAGAGGTTTGACCTTAATTACAAACCCAACTAACTTCTAAAATTACAAAATACCAGGCTTGATTCATTAAAATTGAAGCAGAACTACAATGTTTTTATAAATGTGAAGGGGATTTCGAAAATGTTTTTTTTGCTTATGAATGGTTTTAATATTAAACAAATAAAACATCGAGGATATCTTTTGTCACCAGTGTTGCAAAAATACAAAATCATGTTTAATCTAAGTTTGAAATTGATGGGGACACAAGTTTGTTTTAGTTTGCCATCAATTAGTTAGAAATTGAATATAGTGAGCTCCTATATAGCAAAAAGAGGTAAATGAAAAGGCACATAATTATCTTAAGAACATGGGGAGAAAGCATTCTATTCATGCTATACTTGCTGGTATACATATTTTCCATCATGCTTGGATGATGGCAACTCGCAGCACTCTCTAAAAATCCCCTCGCTCACCGCTTAGTCCGCGCAGAGAGGTTGCCACTGCTCGGGTTCCGGATTAGAATCCGGCCTGGCTACAATTGCTCTGATTTTAACCTGGAACCATTTATTTATTTATTTTTTTGATAATTTAAATTTTTTTTAAAATGGTTTATCACTTGGCTTATTAAAAAGAATAAGAAAAAAGAAAGAAAAAAGCTTGAACTTAACATTTAATTAGGTTTTGTACTTAATATTAAATCAAGCCTACATATACTATTAGAGTATAAATGAATTAAAGTTCATTTAGAAGTTCGCTTACAAATATTTGTCTAATCGTTCTTCATGTAATATTAATATAAACATTATAATAAATATTTAATATTTCTTCTCTAGCATATATTGGCTTAAAAAATAAAATCGCTGATTTTAATCCACATCTGCCTTAATGTATTTTTGAGACCAAAGAACCGAATCGTGAATCAAGGCCTTCATACTTATTATTTTAAATCATGATTGGTAAGGTTCTCAGAACCGCGGATCACTTCGCTCGACTCGCTTGAACCGTTTCGCTTCATTTGGTCACCCTAAGTCCGCAGTTTGATCGCCATTCCCACGATGTCATATTTGCATTTCCAATTAGTTCTCCCCGCCAAATCCTATTCATACCCGCCAGCACAGTCTACTGCCTGCTTACGCTAATACTTTAGAACACTCATGGCAAGTATATTCATTTTTAGGGATAATTACATAAAACATCCTCGAGGTTTCGTTACTACAATAAAATGTATATATGTTTCAAAATTATAAAAAAAGTAACCTTTCTGTGTTTCGCTATTTTAAATTTACGTGAGAATCGTAATATTTTTGCAAATGTCGAGTTTTTTTGAAATGTGTTCAATCAAACCGCAAGATTTTTTTGTAATTTTCAAAGAACTCGGTTTTTGTAATTAGCTCAAACCTTAGTGTTTTTTAAATTATCCCTTACATTTATAATCATCCGCTATACCATGTTAGGATTTGCAAGGTACGGCCCAAAATGACACAGACCCACAATGAACTCCTCGACTTCATTTATCCATATTATCCACACATATCGATAAATGGGGATCTCTGTATGTTAGTTTAAATCTCATCCATGACGCAAATCGCTACCAACAGACATACCTTCAAATCTTATCAAACAAGTCTTAGTTTTAAGTTTTTAAACTGCTGTTTTCCTGAGGAGTAGGGGTCACATCAACCCTCCTCCTCTATATATTTATATATATAGTTTTTAATATAATAAATTAATATATTTTTTTATTTTCACATAGCCATTTAATTAGTAAAATAAAATAATCCACCCTTTTTATTATTTTTTAATGCTTTTTTCAGCAAATATAGATTTCTTCATCTTATATCTCATAATTCATGTTCTAGTTTTCATGTATACAATAAACTATGAATTTTAGTGTGTATTGTAGATACATTTTCTTAATATTGTAATGTGTGTGCTACTTTTCTGTGTGGAAACATATTATTTTTGTCAACACAAACAAATAAAGGAAACAGCATTAATGTTCGCGAGTATGGTCTTGGGTCCGAGGGGTCTCAACTGAGGTGGGAAGGGCATGTTTCAGGTCCAATTTGCTTTTGTTTGATGGTTCCAAATTTAATCAAATCCATCCCAACTCAGTATTATTGGCATCCTTAACTGATGTATTGTCCACATGTATAGCATTTAAAAACCGAAGCAAGCTAGGATAATACTGGCATCAATTAGGTGCATTTAAATTCCAATTTGATCTACTAATCAGGGCCATCTTATTAATTTTTAGCTGGATTCGAACTTTAAAATTGAGCCTTTTCTAAATGCAAAATTAAAGACAACATCAACAATATAAACAAAATAATGTGCAATATATAAAATGGGGCTTCTATTATGTTAAAATAATATGACATCTCTAAACAACAATATGACATCCAAAGAAAAAATCCAAAATAATATTATTTGAATATAACTCTCGCCTCCGGGACAATTTTGACGGCAAAAATAATCACATAAGATAATCAAGTTGTGGAATATATATTTTTATATTTTTGTCTTTTAATTTGAAAATTTTAATTTAGGCTCAAGAAAAATTGTGTATGATATTTTGTTAGCAACTTAAAAGGCTACATGGCCAATGAATATGGGCCCTTCAAATTAGTGTGAGAGGTTTTATTTTATTTTATTTAAATCACAAAATATTAAAAAAAATATTCTGCAACCAGGAGGTGACTAGAACTTAAGGTGTTTACTATTAAAAATTTAAAGGAAGCAGTGACTAACCACTAGGCTGTTGTGACTAGTTTTTGGGCTCCTAAATACTTCACAATGTATGACCTCCTACATTTTTTGTAATTTTTCGGTTCGGTAGTCGACCACTCTCCCGCATTACATAAGGAGGAGCGCCCTGCCATAAGTAATCATACATTACGAAAAGCATTACGATGTCATCAGCCATGATTATTACTGGCTGATTGACAACAGACGCAAGGTTTCAGCAATTCTTGTGCCTGGAACAAATTTAAAAAATGGGCCCCTGCTTTTATGAACTTAAAGATAACATAAAATAATATTAAAAGCAAACTATTTATAATGTACAAAATTAGTTAAATAATATGACAACTATGTCCAAAATACTACTAAATACAACTTGACCTGCCAAATTTTATGCATAAAGTATTAATCAAGTCCGTATAATCGTTGCTTCAATAATTCAGCTAATCCACAAAAGAAGGTTTGTTCCTTTCTCCAAATTTCATTAATAAAATATTTATTTCATCATTCCTCAAGCCTATGTATTAAATAAATCCTTATTTCCACATAATAGAAGACTTGTTCTTCTTCCTTTTTTCCAAGCTTGCTTATTAGTTTCTTTTATGGATTGTCTGCTATTACATCTCAATAGTTGTTCGAATCATTTTTTATCAAAGTCTACTCATTGTTAGCTGTCAATATAAAATAATACTAAATAAGTAAATTTCATAAATAAACCTAGACTGATAACAATTACTTAAGAGATAAAAACAGGCGATGGTTACAAAAGAGTTCCACTCTTGTAAAATGATAAGTTAAGTGCAACAATTCGCAAATTGAAGGGGTAAAGTAGAACAACTAATGTTATGAACAAAGAAAACTTGCATAATTTGAGTAAAAAATTAAAAGCATTCTCCTACTATATTTGCATTTCACTACTACACACACACACACACACATACACACATATATATATATAGTGGTACAGAAATTTCTTTGGGCCTCTAAATTTTTATTATTTTTCTCGCCGTAGTCAAGGACCTACCACTTTATTTACAGGGTACGCCATTGTGGACCATATTTCTAGTCAATTGGATTTCTCTCTAATCACTTACTAACTTAAGCAAGAGGTGCTTCTCTAGACAACTCGATACCCTACTAACATTATTTTAATGCTATCGATCAGAAACAGACCCTCAAAACCACAATCAAGACACATACTATCAGGAATTACTTGCCAATTTGGCAAGGTTCCTTGGAGATGTGGATGCAAATTTCTCAAGTTCGTAACATATATGTGAGGGCATCCACAACGGAAAAGCCCTCAACAATTTTTCTATAATGTTCTGTGTGCCACATCAAAAGTAAATAATCGACACTCCTATAACAATCCTTTCTCCATAATGGTTAAATATACTCTCTGTCCTCTTTCTCTTCAAAGGACTGACACGCACGGCCCACATCGTCGTCTTTTTGCAAAAGTTTTGCCTCCATCAACCGGATTTTAGCTACAATCCTCACCATTGAGGATGCCCTAACACTCAATCATAAATCCGGGACATGTACCCAAATAGCACAACCAAAAGCAGTATAGCCTTTTACTTAGAATGACAGGAGACTTGAACACATCAACTGCCAAAGCTGTTAACATCATTCTTGGCCTCTCATGTAATGATTTGGACCACAACAGATATATTTCACCCCTTTTCACATCTAATGAAAACATTAATTACCAATCCTCAAACCATGTGCTTCCAATTTGATTGATGCAATGGTTCGTAGTTACAGTTACTCTATTTTTGACCTTCTAGTTATTGCTTTTTGCCATCCATGTATAAATCAATGCGTACCAAAAAAAAAAAAAAAAATTGCTGGGGTAAATGAGACATTTGACAACATTATCCTCGTAACAGTCAAACAAATAATTGTAATCATGGTTTGAATATTAAATACATCAATCTCATATCTCAAACAAAATATTATATCCAATTATACAACATTAATAAGAATACTACTATATATTATCGATATTATTGTGATGGTAAATATTATACTTACTGTTCAATAATAATGATAATAACAAGCAACATCGAGTTCTCCTCTTGTTAGGAGTTTAGTTCCCTCCTGAGTGTCTTGTTCCCTTTAGGGTCTTAGTTAGGTTACTCTTCCCCTTAGTTGTCCTCTTTTTCTCCTACCAATCTCCTGCTGTCATCTTGTTTACCATCCTTCTGGCCCCTCTTCCATTCGTCCATCTCCCCCACCGCGTTCATCCCATTCAGCCATCACCGTCGCCGCCCTTCACCGTTGTTTTTTGATATCGACTTTCCCCTACAGCCCACTCTTACCGTTCTTGCGTGGTCCTACCCGAGAAGAGGTCATGCCTTGATTCGCGCACCCCTACAATGGCCGCCCACTAACATCCCACTAACCCCTATTTTCAGCCCACTAAACACTCCACCAACCCAACTTGTTGCTTGTACATGCACTTTAGACATTGGAAACTGATTATGACATCCAAACTTCCCACTAACCCTCCACTAACATATAACTCTTAGTTTTTATTCGTATCTTCACAAACTATTGTCATACTTCCATCTATTTTCCTTTCAAAGTGTGCAGATTGTCTGCCATGCGGATAAAGTAATCCTCCCTTTCTCCTTTGTCGAGTCTTTGCATCTTCCCTCTTGAAGTGTTAGGTTTTGTAGCCTTCCATAGGTGGCGATAGGTCTTAGAGAGATCGTGTTCTCTTTTTGTTTTTCCTGAAACCCATTATCATCCCGTGTGAGGTTCATGTCCTGGAAATATGGCTACGCTTTTGAAAAGTTCAAGCGAGATTCATGAAAAAGAAGAGAATCCATTGAGATTGCAACTTTATCCCAAGAAATCGATAGACTCTCATTCCGCCAATCTCCATGAGTATCCTAAGCCGAACTGTCATGGGCTTGGGAACCAAGCGACGTTCGAATCCTAAAGAAACTCATACATACGAGAAACCAGGGATTATATTTCTTATGGAAACAAAAATAAATTGTAACAGAGCTTTAATTAACAATGTTA
Source organism: Rehmannia glutinosa (assembly GCA_016081115.2). NCBI lineage: Eukaryota > Viridiplantae > Streptophyta > Magnoliopsida > Lamiales > Orobanchaceae > Rehmannia > Rehmannia glutinosa. Next base: position 185,305 of record JABTTQ020002536.1, on the reverse strand, counting down.
TTTTGGTTATCAAGGTTGCTTTCCAAAGAACTTGTGAAGGTCATAATAATAAGAAGGGTGGCTTATGTGTTTTATGGAATGCCCCATACGATCTCACTCTCTTATCATACTCGAATCATCATGTGTCTTTTGCGGTTAAGTGTGAAGAGACAATGAAATCGTGGTCCTTTACCGGTATTTATGGTTGGTCGAACAACAACAAAAGAAACTCACCTGGGATCTTATGAGAACAATTTCACCGGTCCAGATCATTCGTGGTTGTGCGTTGGGGACTTTAATGAAACTCTTTGCTTCATGAAAAAGCAGGGGAACTTGAAATCTTTCCAGTTCATGGATCAATTTCGACAGTTCTAGCGGATACGGGATTACATGATCTTGATACACGGAAACCCTTTTACGTGGTCGAATGGTCAAGGAGGAGAGTCCAATATTGTGGAGCGGCCGGATCGAGCCGCAATGAAACCTGGCAACATCTATCCCGAGTATAAAGTTCACCATCTCCCGCGATTGACAGCAATCCGACCACGCGCCAATCTCTATAAGTGTGACATTGAACGGGCGACAAAATTCACAAAGCCGGCGAGGAGAAAAAGATATTTCGTTTCAAAAATATGGCTTTGAGCACGAGAAGTGTGAGGAGATTATTACACAAGCATGGCAACACGCCGATGGTGGCGCTTGGTCGATAAATTACTCAATCGTAGTCAAGCTCTCTCGGCCGGGATAAAATGAGTTTGGTAATGTGCGGAAAAAATAGTAGAATTGGAAAAGAAGATTGTCAAGCTTCGTGCATGCCCCCAAACCGAAATGCTTATTGAGGAGTGTAAAAACGCAGCTTGGAGAATTGGATGAATTAAGAAGATTGGAGGAAATCCTATGGTATCAACGATCTCGGGTGATGTGGCTCGCGATGGCGATAAAAACACCTCTTTTTTCACCAAAAAGCTACCCATAGGCATAAACGAAATGAGATTACCCGAATAAAGAATGATGAAGATCACCGGGTGGATAACGAACGGGATATTCAGCAGATATTTCGGAGTTATTTCATTGAACTTTTCAAATCGACAAGCCAAAAAATTTGGACAGGGTTCTCAACACAAAGGCATAACAGGCATCGAGGATATGAATGATCTTCTCTTAAAGACCCTATACCATGGAGGAAGTCTACAAAGCTTTTAATGCGATGCATCCCTCTAAGTCTCCGGGGCCGCATTTCGGTATGTCACCTATGTTTTTTCGTAAATTCTGCATGTTCTTAATAATGATTTCACTCATACTGCTTCTTGATATCCTTAATAATAAAAAAGATCCCTCGGACCAATCACACATTCATTGTTTTGATCCCCAAAACCAAAAGACCCGAGAGCACTAAAGAATACCGACCAATTAGCCTATGCAATGTTATTATGCGAGTGGTCTCGAAAAACAATCGCTAATAGGTTAAAATTAATTTTACTAAAAATCATTTCGCCAACTCAAAGTGCATTTATTCCTGGCGACTAATAATCGATAATGCAATGGCCGCTTTTGAAATTTTCCACACCATGAAGAATAAAAGAAAAGGAAAAACGGTCAATGTGCTCTCAAATTGGACATGAGTAAAGCGTTTATAGAATAGAGTGGTCTTTTGTTAGAGCTATGCTCACAAAAATTGGTTTTAATAGTGATTGGGTCGGTATGGTTATGAGGTGCATTGAACTGCTTTCATACTCTATTCTTATTAATGGATCTCCTACAGACAGATTTAATCCTCGAAGGGGTCTTCGCCAAGGCGACCCGCTTTCACCGTACTTGTTTCTAGTGTGTGCGAGAAGATTTTCCTCACTTATTCGGAGGCGGAGAACAAATGACATGTACATGGTATAAGGGTAGCGAGGCACGCCCCACCGGTGTCTCACCTGTTCTTTGCGATGACAAGATCCTATTCTTTAGAGCTACTCAATGTAAGCAAAAAAGGTGGCTCAAATTGATCAAATACTACGAGGAAGCATCGGGCAAAAATAAATGAAAAATCAACCGACGTAGCAGAATATTGAGGAAAATTCAAAGAAACAAATATGCGAGCTATTGGGCGTTCGAGGAGTGGACAAACACGAGAAGTACTTAGACTTCCGACGCTCATTGGAAAATCAAAAAGGAGGTCTTCATGATTATTTTGGAAAGGGTATCAAATAAACTTAAAGGATGGAAGGAGCGACGCTATCAAGCGCAGAAAAAGAAATTCTTATCAAGCGCCGTGATACGCAATCCCAACGTATACCATGTCATGTTTTCTACTACCAACAACCATTTGCCAAGAGATTGAGAAAATAACAGCAAGATTCTGGTGGGGAGCAATGGGACGGACCGAAAATGCCATTGGACGAGTTGGGACCGATTAGCTACGCCTAAGCCGAAGTGGTGGTTTGGGCTTTCGAGAATTATCATGTTTCAATCACGCAATGCTTGCAAAACAAGTCCGAGGCTAATGGAGAAGCCGACTCCCTATCGAGACAAATTTTGAAAGCCAAATATTTCCCGAATAAAGATATTCTTGAGGCGAATATGGGTACAATCCGAGCTACCTATGGCGGAGCTTAATTGCAACGAAACCAGCTTATCTTAGAAGGATCGGCATGGAGAGTGGGAAATGGAACCAAAATAAATGCACTCAAAGAAAGATGGATAGGGTCACGAGGTGGTAAAACCAACAGGACAAGACAAATTAACTCCTCGATATGTGGGTTTCCGATCTAATCGATTTTAATGAAAAACAATGGAACGTGAACTTAATTCGCAAATTTTTGCTCCATCCGAGGCGAGCGTAATTTTAAGTATGCAATTAAGTCCGCGACTACCGCCGCACAAAAGGATTTGGAGATTCACAAAATCGGGAAGGTTCACCGTCCGCTCGCATACCACATAGCCGCTTCTCTTCACTCAAGTATCTCCGTAAATGCAACCACGCCAAATAAGAAAATCGAGCATGGAAAACCATGTGGCAACTCCGAATCCCTCCTAGAATCAAACATTTTCTTTGGAGAGCTTGCAGACCGACTCACTACCCACAAAAGCTCGGATGGTTCGACGTCACTTCCGCATTGATCCCCTATGTCAAATATGTGGCGAAGCACTAGAAACATCTCGAACATTTATTCCTTAAATGCGGCGTTATTAAGAAAATATGGTATGTTTCCCCATTGCGATTGGACTGGATAAAATTGAATTTTCATCCTTCAAAAACTTCATGTGGAGCATAATGGAATCCTAAGACACGAGTGAAGGCATCGAGTGCTTTCGGGGTGATGGCGTGGCGAATTTGGTATGCAAGGAATAATTGGGTGTTTAATAATAAACCAATTGATATCATGCATGTACTACAAGGAACTCTAAAGTTCATGCTTGAGGTTCATAATGCCCAACAAAAGGGTGATAAAAAGAAACCTTGCCAACAAAGTTGAAGTTCACCGGGAGGCACCACCACAAGGTAGTATTAAACTTAATACGACGCACTTTTTAAGGATGGTACTACTGGACTTGGCTTTGTCATTAGAGATTGGGAAGGCGCTGTCGATGGCGGGGACAAAAAGGCTTAAAATGGAAGGTAATAGCACGTCGTGGAAGGAATTGCTTTTTAAGCTTCGCTACGCACACATCAATGGAAGTGGTTTTCCAAATTTCTCGTGGAGTGCGACAATAAGACTTTGGTCGACGGTATTCAAGGAAAAGACATACCGAAATTTATGGCGACATAGTCTGGGACGACATTCGCTTACACTCGAACGAGCACAATACCAAGATGTGAAGTTTGTACCCCGAACCGCTAATAAACTTGGCGATGGCCTGGCTAAGTTTTTGGTTGAAGAAGATGAGTGTATTTGGCTAGAAGAAATCCCAAACTCACTAGAAAGTTGTCGATTATTTGATGTAAGGCATTCTGCCTAAACGTTTGGAATATTTATATAAATTTACTTTTCCCTCAAAAAAAAAAAAAAAAAAAAAAAAATTATACAATCAATAAACATTACAATAATTCCAAATCCTAAAAATCAATTCCGTCAACAAAAGCAAACGAGCCCATAAGAACAAAAACTCTCCCTACAACTATACTCACCATTTTGTGTCTGTATTTGTAGTGTATATACATATATGTAGAGGGAAAACAGAAAAAAAAAAAAAAAAAAAAAAAAAAAAACAAAAACAAACAAACAATATCATATACAGTTTATATTTGCTGGAAGACATCCAAATTTGCCCCTGTCAGCTCTTGAGACATGAACTGAAGTTGGAACATGGAGTCCAACTTATTTTCAACATCCCAAGAAAACGTGCTAGCGTTTTCAACATTATTGTTATTCATCTGAATTCTTGCCTGGCTTGAAGCTGAATTTTCACAATATTCTGTATCTAAAATGTTTGTCAAATTCGCATCGAGTCGAATCCACAAGCCGAATTTACGATATTACCCTCAATCTGGTTCTGCTCTTGCTGACAATGAGATAGGAAATTTGATTGGTATAAATGAGGACCAACATTTGCTTGAAACTCAGGTAAGAAGAGAGGGTCATAAACTTGTTTGCTAGTAAAATTGTATGTTGCTAAATTTGGAAGCCCTTTAGGCTGTGAGTCTGTACAGTCTTTATCAGGTGTTTGGGTAATGGGCTTGTGAGTATTTGGATCAATCCCTTGTTTTATGAGTTTCTTCTTGAGGCTTGAGTTCCAAAAGTTTTTTATCTCATTATCTGTTCTTCCAGGCAATTGTGCTGCAATTTGAGCCCACCTGCCATTTTTAGACCAAAACTCATTTCAAAATTAATACAAGACAACAACAAAAAACAGAACAAAAGGATTTTTCTATATCAAGATTACTCATTTGAGTTTTACATTAATTCTAGACCATGTTTTCTTGATTATCATGAACACTATAAAGGATAATTACAACACACCATTGAGGTCTAGCCCTAATTACAAAAACATCAATTAATTTTCAAAAATATAAATAGTACCCCCATGAAGTCTGTATTTACCTAACAAGTACCCTATTCTTGAGGGGTGATTTGTAGGAGAGAAACAAATAATAATAGGGTACTTCTAATTTTGAAATATTGAAGGTTTTTTTTATTTATTTATAATTAGGCTAAACCTAAGGGGTGTTTTGTAATTATCTCTAATTAAAAATGGTTCACTTGATTTTTTGCTTAGTTTCAATAAAACCCAATTATTTTTTAAAATTACAAATACCCCCTCAATATTTGTTTTTGTTTTACAAATCGCACTTCATTGAGGTGAAATTTGTAGAATAAAATTATCTCACACTAAAATTGACAAAAAAACCTGTTGCCAAGAGCTTCATGTAGATTTAAGATCAAATCCTCCTCTTCTTGTGAAAACATTCCTCTTTTAAGATCAGGCCTCAAGTAATTAATCCATCTCAGTCTACAACTCTTTCCACATCTTTGCAGACCTGCATGAAAATCCCACAATTTTTCATTCTCATATATCTTTTTTTTTTTTTAAAAAAAAAAGATGAGAATGTGGATTCAAACAATATGTACAAACCTACAGTGTTTCATCTGATATTTCAATAATCTAATTGAATGCCTAGTTGTACAATAATGACATCATTAATTGTACAAATGACATTAACACGATATATTAAAACAAGTAATAACAGATGAAACACCGTATAAAACAGAAAATCCCGTGTGGTAAAACAACCTGCTAACTTAGGCACGGAGCTCCAACAACCGACTCGAATCTTGTAATGTAATTGTAAAGTTTCTCATCTTCCTCTGGTGACCATAAGCCTTTCCTCAGTTTCTGCTTCGGACAGCAAGAATTGCGCCCCATAATTCGACTATTCTGTGATTCGAGAGGTCTTGAAACGACAACCTAATTAACAGTGACAGCAAGCTTTTCTTACAGCTCAAATGTCATCAGCCCTTTTAATTAGCTAGTGAACAACATCAGAGATATAATATCTGATATGATATAACTGAAAATCATACTTGGAAATCAAGCATATGAGAGATATAGAAAAGAGGAGAGAGAGAGAGTAGTCAAGTGGGTCTTAAGCAAATTCTGGTGATGCTTTTGCATTGGACTAGATTAGATTTTAAGATATCTCTATCTAAAGGAAATAAATAGTGAAGGCAGTACAAATAAGAAGTTAAGAACAACTATATATATTTATGTCTATTTAAACATGACAATTGACAATACGATTAATATTATTGCTATACCATAATGTCCATTTTTTGCACAACAATAACGAGATTGTAATTTGGCGGACAATACATGCGTCATTTTCGTCCAAATAAATTACATTCAGTCAATATTGGCATCTCATTTCCGTTATGTTGGAACTTAGATTTTAGTGAGAAAATCGTACAACGAGACTTCAAATATAATTTTACGATTTTTGTTTTGTATTTCGATATTTTTCCTTTTGACACTAAAATCTAGAGCTGTCAAATAAACCTATCTTCTAGCCCATCGGCCAATGAGAAAATCGGTGAGACGAATCAAATTTTATCGGATCGTCATTTTAAAGGTCCATCCAACTCATAAAAATACACATGAAGAGTCGAAATGACGGACTTGACTTGAGCCTAATGGGCCGGGCCAAATAGGTCCCTTCTTTTCGCCTTACTATATCACGGCCGGCTCGGCCATGGCCGATCAATTCGGTCAAGTCGGCCGGACTACTTTTGACAGCTCTTAAAATCCGAGAAAGAAGTGTTTCTTAACTAATCTTTGAACTTAAACATCACTGATGCTGCTTTTTAGGACATATCACTCAAGTCAACTGGGTTGACCAAAATCCTCCTCCCGAAAGGGAAGTCTTCACTTCACTCCTCGTCCCGAGGGGGAAGTCTTCTCGTTTTCTTCTCCAAGAGTTGGAAAATCCTTCGACTGGAAACTTGCCTGCACACGTACGCAAACATTAGGGGGGTCCCTGGGGGTTGCCTAGGGAGGCCCTTCCGCCGCCCAAGTTTGCTGGTGAACGAGAGAATAAAAAAGTAAATGAATACTGTATAGTAAATGCGTAGGAGGATTATCCATTCGTTAACTTACAGATAATAGAAGAGACCTTTTTATATCTGGGAGATGGGTTCCATGGGCCGTGTAGGAGAATTTGGCCTATGGGACAGTCCGCGTATGAGAAAACGGCTGATGGGCCAAACCCGGACTCCTTTGGGCCAGTTTAATTATTAAGATCCCATTGGGCAATTAATATTAAATAAACGTATATAAAATAAATTATATATTTAAATTATTACATACCGCTTTTGCCTCCAACATAAGCCCCCCCAGCTCCGGTGCTGCGGAGGGATGGATCAGTGTGGGAACTATGGTGGTACTGTATCTGGCATATCCTGCTTGCACCTCTTGTCTTGCCTTTGGAGGATCTTTGACTGCTTTTGCACGAGGACGCTTGAGAGGAGAGCCTTTGACCATGTCTTCCAAAAGTGAATTTTCTCTTCCCACCTCTCAACTTTGAAATTTTTTGCTTTGTAGAAGACTTAGGAAATTTCTTGAAAGTTGAGGTGAGAGGTGATGTGAGACTTGAGATGAGAGTCCAACGAGGTGGGAGATTGCTCCGGGTGCCTCTCCAGGACGGGCAAGGGCGCACCCTCTTGCACGGAGGAGGGTGCCCACCCCTTGCCTTTCATTCCTTGTATTTTCTTCCTCTTCTCTGGAGTTTTTCCCATCTCAAGTTGCATCTCGGGTTCCTGTCTTTCTTCATCTCCACGCTTTTCCATCTTCTCGAGAGTCTAGCTACTGATTCCTTGTCCATGGGGACTTGTTCTTTATTTGCGTAGAGGTGAATTCTACTCTTTTGGAAGGAAGCTTTAGTTCTTTTGGAGTGGCCGGAGACTTGTGTTTTGCTTTATCCCTTCCGAGCTCGGAGGAGCACCCCTTCTGAATAGTGATAGTTAGTTTTTGGCCTAGATGGCTCTTGACTCCCCCCACCGCCTTTAGGGCTTGCTTTAGGCACTTGGATATTTCTTGCTTTCTCTTTTCATCTTGAGGTGTTTTTTCGCCCCATGAGGCCGGATGATATTTCGTTGCACTCACACTATATGGATGCTTTTCCTTATGCCTATCTGCTTTCGTTTATCATGATTTACTCGCAGTATTCGCATGTGACTTCTTGTTGGTGAGAGACTTGTTCATTTTCCACGTTGAGATGAATCTTCCATTCGGAGGGAAGTATTAATTTCTTCGGAATAGCCGAAATTACTTGTTCTGGAGTTACTTGAGACCACCCTTCCCAAGCTCAAAGGATGCCCCTAGAGTTCAGAGAGGGCGCCCTTTTGGAGCCCGGAGGGAGGGCACTCTTCTTGAGCTCTTCTTCAGTTCTTACTCCACCACTTCGATCTCTTTTCTCCCGGTGTTAGAGCTTTTGCCTTTTTTTCCCTAAAGAAGAATATTTCGCGGGGTGTCCTTCCGAAGCCCGAAGTGGGCGTCCTCATGGAGTTCATGGGGTGTTTTCCGGAGCCTTGAGGAGGTACCCTTCTGGAGCTTCCTTCATAATTTTTGCTTTCGCACTTTGATCTTTTCTCCGCATGTATTAGCTTTTTTGCCTTCTTTTTCTTGCATATTTTCACCACAGAGAAGAATTTATGAGGACTCTTTCAAGGAGGCCCCTTACTCCGGTGTCTTATCCGGAGGAGGAAGAACTTTTACTAGGACCTCCTTATGATGAAGCCCCTTTCATCGGGGTCTTAGCCGGAAGGAGTCATCCCATCTTGGGTCTTAGCCGGAGGAGGTGAATATATGAGGACTCTCCCATGGTGGGAGCCTCTCCCGTACGGAGCATAAAGCTTTTCTACGGGACTCTATTTATTTCATGGAGCGAAAATCGTCAGTAGAGGATCTTATTTGCCTCGTGGAGTAGAAAGCTTCTCTGAGGACTTTGTCCGCTCACGAAGTTGAAAGCTTCTCTAGAGGACTTTGCTTGCCTCATGGAGCGGAAGGCTTCTCTAGAGGACTTTGTTTGCCTCATGGAGCGGAAAGCTTCTCTGGAGGACTTTGTTTACCTCACGGAGCTGAAAGCTTCTCAAGAGGATTTTATTTACCTCACGGTGCTGAAAGCTTCTCTAGAGGATTTTATTTACCTCACGGAGCAAAAAGCTTCTCTAGAGGATTTCATTTGCCTCACGGAGTATAAAACTTCTCTAGAGGACTTCATTTGCCTCACGGAGCGGAAAACTTCTCTAGAGTACTTTATTTATCTCACGGAACTGAAAGCTTCTCTAGAGGATTTTATTTACCTCATGGGTGGAAAGCGTCTCTAGAGGGTTTCATTTGCCTCACGGAGCGGAAAGCTTCTCTAGAGGGCTTATTTTTCTCCGGGAGCATCGAAGGAGTCCCTTGTTCAAGCGAGGATGTTGGCGAAAACACTCAATGGCATAGATGAGTGCTGGCAATCGCGTTCTTCAGCGAGAGCGAGGGTAATCGATGCTTGGTTGCTTCTTGATTCGTGTGCAATGGGTTCTTAGGTTAATTCCTTCATGGTTCAGTTTTCTTCATGTTTGGAGTCTTCGTCTTCTCCAAAGAGTTGGGCATTTTTCTCTCCTTTTCGTCTTTGGGTGTGTGTACCTCTCCCATGAATGGAATTTTTACGGATCTTCCTCCAATCGTGGTTCATCGACAGATTATGCGGGAGTTTTGTTTTTCTACGTAAGGGTTGCCTATTCCGGAGATAACTTAACTAGTCCGGATGACTCTTAGATTCTCAGCCTGAGCGCCGAGGGGAGTTTGTGCCTATCCTTTCTGGACTTCAAGGTTTGTTTGTCCTCCATCAATGTGATGCCTTCTTTAGTGTCTGGTTGCTCAAGAGTTCATCTTTCCTCTTTTCCGTTCTAGTCGAGTGAGGGTCATTCTTCATGCAGCTGTTGTTGCGGCCTACAACGACAAGGTGCCCTTAGAATGGTCTTCATGTAGCTCACGGAGCTTGGGGATATGCTCATGCAGCTCAGAGAGCATTAATGTCTTAGAGTCTTTCGGGTAGTTTCATTTAGCAAGAGAGCTTCGGGGTTCAAATAACTTATCTAGTGAGCGAGAGCCTTTCAGGAGGAGAAAATTGCAGAAGGGCGCCTTTTTAGCCACAGACGTTCCTTTGAGCGGGCAAGGGCGACCCCTTCAGCTGGGCCAGGGTGCCTCCTTCAGCTCTTTGAGTTGTTGCATGGCGTCTCTCTAGAAGCAGGGGTCTATCCTTATGTCTTCTCAACGATCTGCCTTCTTGCTTGGCGTTCCCGGCTCCAATGCGGTTTCCCCAAATCACTTCATGAGGTCTTGCAGTAACTCTCCTTCCGGTTGTGTTACTTGAAAAAAATGAGCCATAGTCTCTGAATACTTCCTTCTGATGGAGAATCGTTGTGCGAAGGAAATAGTGAGTTTATCCATCCCATGTGAGTGATCTAACTGGGAGCTCATCAACCACGTTAGTGGCACTTGGTCAGTATTGTCCGGACAATTTACAACAAGAAGCATCCATCATACCGTAGAGATCCGCCTTTGCATGGAGTTTGTCTAAGTGCTCCTAGTGGACCTCCGGTCTCATCATACTCCAGGAGGTTGGAGATCTTGATGCCCGAGGCAATAACTTGCTCGAATGGCGGGGGCTAGTGAACTTTCTCCCTATAGCGATGACCCGCGAATTGGCTTGGCTGATGCTTTACCGCCTGCGACTCTTCTGCGGGCTTGTGAATGTGGATTTTGGAGTGTTTGGCTTCATTTCCAGATTCTCTTCTAGCGGGAGCATGCTGGTCTCCTTGACTTTTTTCAAGTCCTTCATATCTTTTATCTTTTTCCCCGGGATGGGGTCTTCAACATATGGCGGAGCTTTGAGGAAGGTCTTCCGGCAGCTTCCGCCGCAACATGACTCCTTAAAGCAGCTCAGGCAGATTCTTCGAGCAGGGCTCTTCGCGTTAAATGAACTTTTTCAACAGACAGAGCCCTCCCCCTCCCCCCAAGGAGGAGGAGTCGACGCCCTTCTTGGTTTTAAACGGAGGCTGTGCCCCTCCCAGAGGAGGGAGGCTAGCCTGTCATCTTCAATGTGATAGTTCTTCTTGCTGATTCTTGGATCTATAGCCAGCAACGTGGAATTATTCAGCTTATGGCAGCTCTTCATTAATATCGCCACATTCTTATTTTTTTCTTCCTTGACCTCTCAGGTCAGGTCTTCAATGGTGGGCGGAGCCCAGCGGTCTCCCCACGGCTCCGACCCCAGCTTGACTCTTCAAAGTATTCCGAAGCTTCGTCCAACAGAGCTTGGAAGGCTTCCCGGTCATGTGAACTTCTTCAGGGGCAAATCCCTCTTTTGCGCAGCGGTGGCAACTTTTTTCCCTCCCGTGGGTGTGGCATCCTTCCGACGGGCAGGTAAATTTCTTCAAAGGGTGGAGCTCCTCCGGATGGAGGTGGAAACACCCTTTCTTCTTGCGGGGGAGACGGCTCCCTTCCGGTGGAGAGGTAGCTGGCCTCCCGCCTTCTTGATAGCCTTTCCTCTTATTTGTCTCGGGCCCCAGGGCCTGCAGCTCGGGATCCGACTCCATGCGCTTGAGGTCGAGTCTGCGTCTTCGTTTGCTTTTGCTGTTACCATAAACAAGTGCAAAATGATACTGCTTGTTACGTCATATCACTCAAGTCAACTGGGTTGACCAAAATCCTCTAACCGAGAGGGAAGTCTTCACGTCACTCCTCTTCCCGAGGGGGGAAGTCTTCTCATCTTCTTCTACTAGAGCTGGTAAATCCTTCGACTAGGAACTTGCCTGCACACGTACGCAAACGTTAGGGGAGTCCCTGGGGGTTGCCAGGGAGGCCTCTCTGACGCTCAAGTGAGCATGGTGAACAAGAGGATAAAACAGTAAACAAATACTGTATAATAAATGCGTAGGAGGATTATCCATTCATTAACTTATAGATAATAAGAGGGAACTTTTTATAACTGGGAGATGGGCCCGTGGGCCGTGTAGGAGAATTTGGCCTATGAACCAGTCCGCGTAGGAGAAAACGACTGATGAGTCAAATCCGGACTCCTTTGGACTGGTTTAATTATTGAGAGCCCATTGGGCAATTAATATTAAATAAATATATATAAAATAAATTATATATTTAAATTATTAAATATCGTTTTTGTCCCCAAACAATCACAAAATATAACTTCTGTGAATTTAACTTAAAAGTCTCTATTATTTATTAGTTTTTTACTGTCCCAACTTGGCTTATGCCTTATAGACTTATAGTAGGCTAAATTAATATATAATTTTGACAAATCAATAAGATAATAATTCTTTGAGAACAAATTAGTTAACTTTTGTTGTCTCATTCGTATTATAAATTAATAATTTCTAGAATAATAAATACTACATACATCCAACTAGATATATATTGAAGATATTTCTAAGAAACTCTCTTGTACAATGTAAACATGGTCGAGACGTCCTGTAAGTATTTCATAAAATATTCTTTGAATAATACCTCACATAAAATACTTCTTTCTCAAAAATCTACAATTTATATTTCTCTAAATATGTAAAAACGAGCAAAAACTTCTAATGTAACTATAAAATATAAAAAGATTTTGATAAAAATTATTTCTAATCTAATTAGAATATTGTAATAATAATGTGTTAAGTATAATTTCTTTTGTTTGTTTTAGTGAATTCAATTCATATTCAGTTCAAGACTTTTAGATTATACTTATATTTTATTTGATATATAATCAGTGGCGGAGCCACGTGAAGAGCTGTACCCCCAATTTGAAAATAAAAATAAAAATTTTAGTTTAAAAAATAATATTAATAATATTTTGTACCCCCAAATTTTATATAAAATGGTATTTTTAACAATTAAAATCCAAAAAAAATCAAAATACCTTACATATTTTTTACACAATTTCTCACATTTTCTTCCCCTACAAATACTTTGTTCCCAAAAAATAATTATAGAATCCAACTCGATTAGCCTAAACTTTATCGTACCCCATTTTCGAATTTCTGGATCCGCCATGTATATAATGTATGTCTATTGAATAAATATTGTTGGGAAATTTATTGTTTAGATTTTGATGAATGCCATGTAAAACTTAGAATAGGAAGTTGGCACCCCATTTTCGTTGTAAACTCGCATTGTAATAAATAGGGCCGGGTCAAGCCGAGTTAAGTCACTATGCCTAAACATGCAAGAAGACAACCGGAGACTAGAAGGAAGACTCATTGCAAGACAACGAGTATGGCAAAGAAGAGAAGACGAACTCGATCAAGGAGCAACGAGATGCGGTGAGTAGAGTATCGGTCAAGTCAACTCAAGATAGCCAATTCTCAAGTTGAAGTGACGGAAGAGTCATCCAATGATTGGAAGGCGACTCTAAGTCACTTGGGGAAAGCAAGGAAATGCGATCAAGTCGAGATAATCTGGAAGAGATCCGTTGCATAGAAATCAAGGGAATTACTTAAACAAGTAATACCTCCATACTACCTTTCTCGAAGTGCTCGAGTCCCGAAGCGTGCAAAAGGAATAAACCAATGGGAAGCACTCGCACCATGTCGAACTCGAAAAGTCAAGAACAATTTATACGAGGAAGTGGCAATTCCAAGGATCGCAACAAGACAAGCCAACGACCACAAGTGACTTTCCAAAAATAAGCTATCTCTTCAACTGGGCATTTTTGAAAGATCACTATAAAAGTGAGGAATGACTCGAGAGAAAGGTTACCCAACCACGTACATTCAAGCAAACATTTGAACTGTAACCTAAGACATTCTCAAATCATTCAAGATTAATCCTCAAGCCTACATTACGAAGAAAATCAATCCAACACTCACCGTGAAGGAAAGATAACTTCAATCGGTTGAAGAGGAAATTGTTGAAGAATCAAGGGGTCTACATTCCACGGAGGATTGTAGGAAGGTTCAAGGTCGAACCGGTCTCAAGTTTTGGAGGGCTTCGTGATCAAATCCAAAGAGCTTGAGCAAGTGGGTCAGTAGCAAAGCGCAAATGCCCTGTGAAGAAGCCGAGTCGTGCGAGAAGCCAGGCTGCGTGACCAAGGCATCTCCAGATCGAGTCCCAAAAGATCAAGTCACCAGTGTGATCAAGACTTGTATCCGGACATTACCACTCAGATATCTTGATCAATACCTAGTGGATTCCTCCAGAGTTGGAGAAGAGAGGAGTAGAAGAATTACCCCATCTTCGAACCTCTATAAAAACTTATCGTGTCATTTACATTTCAACACTTTATTTTCTCGCATCTTATTTATTTAACTCTGCGATAAATTTGCTATCCAAATTGATAATCTCTAAGTACTAAACCAAATTTAAGGTGTAAAGTCTTCCAATAAAACAAATCACAATCGAGTTAAGTCTTTAGTCTAAACAAATTGAGTTATTCTATCAACAACTCGGGCAGTCTTGAGTAACTAACTCTGTGATTAACTAACTTAGCCGTCCATCAAGGACTCACTGTGAAGTATTAACTCGAATATTTAAAAGGACTAAATCGAAAAGTTGGTAAGGTTTATTCAACTTCCCCTTCTAAACCTTACACTCACACCCCTTGGGACCTACAAGTGGTATCGGAGCGGTTGGTTCATTGAGCCTTCCGCACCGTTCTTGAACTAGATCTCCAATTTTTCAAAGTCCGTTTTAGTACTTAAGTTCTTCAAAACTCTTTTTATCATTAAAAGTTATTATCATGGAAGCAAATTTGACACGCATCCCTATGTTCACAATTGAAGAATTTGATGATTGGAAAATTCGCATGCGAGCTCACCTATCAAAGATTACATGATGAGATGTGGATAGTGATAAAGGATGGGCCACTGCAAATTTTAAAAGTGAACACAACTCAAGGAGAGCTGCAGGTGAAGGTGAAGAGGATGTTGCTCCCGCACGTCATGGTTGAAAAACCAAGAGCTGAATGGACAAATGATGACAGAAAAAAGATATAACTTGGACAATGTGGCCAAGGACATTCTTTACAAAACCTTGACAAAGCCATGTTCAATAAAGTCAAATCATGCAAAACAGCTAAAAGAAATCAGGACAAGCTAACATTGATTTGTGAAGGCTCGAGCAAATCAAGGAAAATAAATTATCATTGGTCAGACAGAAATTTGAAAATTTCAAAATGATCACAGAGAGACCCTGGATCAACCGGATGCTCGGTTCACGAAATTACCAACGAGCTATCTACACTTGGAAAAGAATATACACAGAGGAAAGGTGTATGAAGATTCTAAGAAGTCTCCCAACCGAGTGGGATATGAAAGTCATGGCCATGAGACACTCCATGGACCTATCCAAGACATCCAACCATGAGCTATTCTCGGATCTCAAAGCCTACAAATTTGAGCTAAGAAGAAAAGACCAGGAAGAGACAATCGTACCCAAAACAACTCGCTCTACTTGTTAAGGATGGCAAGAGAGCCGAGGTCAAAGAAGTCATTGACCAAGAGGAAATAGCCCCCGATGGTTAAAAGGTTTAACAAGTTCTTCAATAAGAACTACAAGAGAGGCAAGGGCAAATCCTCCGAGAAGACACTCGGCTCCCTCCAAGTCAAGGGAAGATAGGCCAACCAAGAGAACAGAGCATCAAAAAGTCAATATCAAAGGGCTGAAAATCCAAGAATGGAAAGAGTCGATCAAAAGGTTGAAAATCTATATCGAACCGTAGGCAACCAGGTCACTATGCCACGATTGCCCATATCCTCGTAGTCAACAAATACATGAATGAAGAAGAAAGAAAGGTCTTGAGAGAAAGAAGACAAGAAAAGAAAAAGGTAATGTTGGTCATGAGAATCTAGCCGAGACAAACCAAGTCAAGAGACACACGATCTCGTGATTGAGTAGTGAAGTGACTACTCAAGTGACTCGAAGAAGAAGCCTTGATCTGTTTGATGGCCAAGAAACAAGATCAACCCGACCAAGAAGATGAGGTACACTCTAACTCATCACACTCGATTCTAGTGATAGTGATCGTGACACACACACTTCATGTTCAACAAGAATATTGCATCTGCTACATATGGATCTATTTGGTCCATTGAACCAACTAGCATAAGTGGGAAGAAATATACCTTGGTGGTAGTAGATGACTACTCAAGATATACATGGACAATATTCAAGTGTAAGAAGAAAGAAACTCTCGAAACTACCACAAACCTATGAAGTGGATTCAAAATGAGAAGAGCCAAACCATTATCAAAATAAGATCTCGACAGAGGAACTGAGTTTGTCAATGGTATAATAACTCAATATTGTATAGAAAATGGTATTGGTCATGAATTTCTGCAGCAAGGACTCCATAGCGAGAATGTAGTTGCGAGAAAGAAGGAATAGAACTCTCAAAGAAGCGAAGCAAGGACCATGTTAGCCGAATCGGGGCTACCTAAAAGATTTTGGGGCTGAAGCAATAAACACAACATGCTACACTCAAAATAGATGCATGATAAAAGACAAACTAACAAAGACTCCTATGAGATTTGGACAGGGAGAAAACCAAATGTTGCATATTTTAGAATTTTTGGATGTAAATGCTTCATCCATAACAATGGCAAAGATAATTTGAAGGCTTTTGATGCTAAAGTCGATGAAGGTATCTTCTTGGGATACTCACCAAAGCAAAGCCTCAGAGTACTCAACAAGAGGACTATGGTTACGAGAGGAATCCATTCATGTGGTGTTTGATGAGCCAAATGTAAATGGAGAAGACATTGAAGAGTCACCGATAAGTTTGAATCAACCAACCATGCGAAGAGTCCCTATCTTTGAAGCCGAAGCCGGAATTATAAACCCGGATGAAGATGAGATAGCCGAGTCTCAAAAACATCCGGAAAATCTGCACTAAGTGATGACGAGAGAGCGATCAAAGCAACATAGCCGCAAGACGACTAAATCCAGCTAACTTACTCCAACTCCGATGTAAGATGGTGAGAAACCATCCACCGAGAACTAGTTATTGGAGATATAAGAGAAGGTGTCAAAACAAGATCCAACTCAACAAGAAGCTATGTTCACATGCTTTATCTCACAAATAGAGCTTAAAGATGTGTCACAAGCATTGGATGACACACATTGGATTCAAGCTATGCAAGAAGAGTCAATCAGTTTGAAAGAAATAAAGTATGGGAATTAGTTCAAAGACCCACCCATCAAAATGTTATTGGCACTAAATGGGTGTTCGAAACAAGATGAACGAGGAAGGTTCTGTGGTAAGAAACAAAGCAAGATTAGTAGCCAAAGGATATTACCAAGAAGAAGGGATAGATTTTGATGAAACATTTGCCCCTCGTAGCAAGATTGGAAGCTATAAGGATGTTTCTTGCCTATGCACTCACAAGAATTTTATTGTATATCGATGGATGTAAAGAGTGCATTCCTTAATGGTTTATTGGAAGAAGAAGTGTATGTTGAACAACCTCTAGGATTTGAGCAAAGACTCTTGGAGATAAGGTATACAAACTCAAGAAAGCTCTATATGGATTGAAACAGGCACCCGTGAGCATGGTATGATACTTTGTCACAATTCCCGATCGAGAACGGATTCACAAAAGGCAAAGTGGATAGAACACTCTTGAGAATTCAAGATGCGAAAAGTATATTGCTTGTTCAAATATATGTGGATGACATTATTTTTGGATCCACAAACAAAGAGTTGTGTGATAAATTTTCAAACCTCATGCAAAGAAAATTCGAAATGAGCATGATGGGAGAGCGACATTCTTCCTTGGACTCCAAGTGAAACAGTGAAGGATGGAACCTTCATAAGTCGACAAAATACACGAGAGATTTAATGAAGAAATTTGGTATGGAAGAAAAGTCTTCGTGAAAATACCAATGAATACATCGATCAAAATGGATATGGATGCGATGGATGGCGGGCACGTAGATCAAACAAGATACAAAGCACTTATCGGATCATTGCTCTATCTCACAAAGAAGCGGGCCGACATCACCTTTCTTTGTAGGTGTATATGCAAGATTTCAATCTGCTCCAAAAGAAAGCCACATGATCACAAAAAAGAGAATCTTGAGATACTTGAAAGGAAGCGAGAAGTTGGCTTATGGTATCCAAAGGAAGGTGGATTCAAGCTAATTGGCTATTCGGACTCGACTATCTTTGGATGTAGAGTTGACAGAAAAACACCTCGAGGCACATGTCAAATGCTTGAAACAAAGCTAATTTCTGGTTTAGCAAAAAGCAAAACTCAATAGCCACCTCTACAAGCAGAATACATAGGCTGCGGCAAATTTGTTGCCCAAGTTCTATGGATGAGACAAAGCAATGAGAGACTATGAAGTTGAAGAAAAGGAAATTCCAATCATGTGTGATAACACAAGTGCAATTGCAATCACTCAAAATCTGTGTTGCACTCAAGAACAAAGCATATCGATGTCGATATGACTTCATAAGATACATGTTGAAAAGAAGGACATCACCTTGGAATATATTTCAACCGATAAACAGTTGGTGACATATTCACAAAACCATTATGTGAGTCAAGATTTGAAGAATTCAAGCATGAGTTAGGGTTAATTGGTGGTGACACTCGAAGACTCAAATAAAAGAAATAAAACACGAAAAGGGAAAACGAGTGAACTCTCAAATCGGCTAAGTGAATCACCATATCGGAAAGACAACAGACCGAGTTAGTGACAAATTTGAGTCACTAGGTGTTAGGAATTTTATTGTTTAGATTTTGATGAATGCCATGTAAAACTTAGAATAGAAAGTTGGCACCCCAATTCTTGTTTTAAAATGCATTGTAATAAATAAGTCGGCCAAGTCGAGTTAAGTCGGCCTCGCCTAACATGCAAGAAGACAAATCAAGACTCCGAAGGAAGACTCACGCCGCGAGACACAGTGAGTATGGCAAAGAAGAGTAGACAGAACTCTATCGAGAAGCGGTGAGATGCAACAGTGGAACATCACCAAGTCAACTCAAGAAAAGCCAAACCTTAAGTTGAAGTGACAAGAGTCATCCAATGATTGGAAGCGACTCTAAGTCACCTGGGAAAGCAAGGAAATGCGGTCAAGTCGAGATAATCAGAAAAAAACCGTTGCGAGAAATCAAGAGATTTACTTAAACAAGTAATATCTCCATACCACCTTAAGTTTAATCGCTTATATCTCACGATAAATTTGCTATCCATTTGATAATTTATAAGTACTAAATCAAGCTCTAAAATCTTGCTTAATCAAACTTAAGGGTGTTAAGTCTTCCAATAAAATAAAACCACATTGAGTTAAATTATAGCCAACAAATGAGTTACTCCATCAACACTCACCGAACTGTTGAGAGATTAACTCTCTCTGAGTGACTAATTCGATTGTCCTTCAAGGACACACTGTAGAATCAACTCTGTAGATTTTAAAGGACTAAATCGAAAATTTGGTAAGGTTTATTCAACCCCTTCTAAACCTTACACTTACACCCCTTGGGACCTACAAGTGGTATCGGGCGGTTGGTTCATTGAACCCTCCGCACCGTTCTTGAACTAGATCTCCAAACTTTTCAAAGTCTCGCTTTAGTACTTAAACCTTCAAAACTCTTTTTTATTAAAAAGTCATTATCATGGAAGCAAATTTGACACGCATCCCTATGTTCACTATCGAAGAATTTGATGGTTGGAAAATTCGTATGCGAGCTCATCTATTAGCATTACATGATGAGATGTGGATAGTGATAGAAGATGGGCCTCTGCAAATATTAAAGGTGAACACAATTTGTCGAAGAGTTGCAAAGGAAGGAGAAGAAGATCTTTGCTCCCGGACTCATGGTTGAAAAACCAAGAACCGAGTGGACAAATGATGACAAAAAGATACAACCTGGACAATGTAGCCAAGGACATCCTTTACAAAACCTCGACAAAGCCATGTTCAATAAAGTCAAATCATGCAAAACGGCTAAAGAAATGCGGACAAGTTGACATTGATTTGTGAAGGCTCGAAAGCAAATCAAAGAAAACAAATTATCGGTGGTCGTATGTCTGAAATTTGAAAACTTCAAAATGATCTCGGGAGAAAACCTGGATCAACCGGATGCTCGGTTCGAAATCACAAATGAGTCAGTCTACACTTGGAAAGGAATATACACGTAAGAAATGTGTATGAAGATCCTAAAAAGTCTTCCAAATGAATGGGAAATGAAGTTCATGGCACCGAGACATTCCATGGACCTATCAAAGACATCCAACCATGAACTATTCTCGGACCTCAAAGCCTACGAGTTTGAGCCGAGAAGAAAAGACCAGGAAGAGACAATTTGTACCCAAAACAAATTGCTCTAATTGTTAAAGATGGGAAGAGAGCCGAGGTCAAAGAAGTCATTGACCCGGAAAAATAGCCACGATGGTTAAAAGATTCAACAAGTTCTTCAATAAGAACTACAAGAGAGAAAGGAGAATCTTCCGAGAAGACACTCGGCTCCCTCCAAATCAAGGAAAGACAGGCCAACCAAGAGAACATATCATCAAAAAGTTGAGTATCAAAGGGCCGACAACTCAAGAATGGAAAGAGTTGATCAAAAGGCTTGAATATCTATGTTGAACTGTAGACAACCAGGTCACTATGCCATTGGGATCGCTCATATCCTCGTAGTCAACAAGTACATGGATGAAGAAGAAAGAAAGGTCTTGAGAGAAAGAAGACAAGAAAAGAAAAAGGCAATGATGGCTGCGTGAGATCAAAACAGCCAAGTCAAGAGAGACAACAGTTGATTGAGAGCAATGAAGGCGACTATTCAAGTGACTCGAAGAAGAAGCCCGATCCGCTTGATGGCCAAAGAACAAGATCAACCCGATCAAGAAGATGAGGTACAATCTAACTCAACAAACTCGCACACTAGTGATAGTGATCGTGACACACACACTTCATCACCCACTGATCTTTATGATTCATTAGGCAAAATGATGAAAGATATTGAACACATTAAATCCTCACACACACTATTGAATGAGGAAAAAACCTTACTAAAAGTCAAACTCAAAGTCGACTAAGGAGCCGAGTACTCTAAGTCAAATAGTCATTGAGAATGAAAGTTTAAAGGTGAAAATGCTAAATTAATAGCGAGAAATCGCCGCTATAGAAAAGAGGGAGAATGACCTCAAGAATGTTATTGCCTCATTCACTAAGGCATCTAAATCATTGGATGATCTTATTATGAGTCAAAGAGAATGTGGAGACAAGACAGGCTTAGATTTAATTCCTCTCGTGCCATGTCAAACCTCAAGAGTAATTTTGGAAAAAGGATCTTCAAGTCATGAAGAGTCCGAAAAATCCAAAACTCTAAATGTTGCACACACATTCACGCCAAAGCACAATACTAAGCAAACCGGCCTTGGTTACAAAGGAAAAGGAAAATGACCACTGAGTGTCTTTGAAAGGACACTGAGAAGAGATTCAACCGAGTCCTCAAAAACTCCAAACAGAAAATACTCAGAAAGAAGAAGCGAGCTACCAAAAATCCCGAAAACCCATAAAAGAAATACATATGATGGGAATGGTAGAAAATATCCAAGCCAAGTGATTGGAATAATGTGAATCTGTCAAAGACAGACTTATGGAATATAAGCCCGGATGGCAAAGGCCTAGAACTCAAGAAAGGCCATTCCAAAAGTATAAGAGCTTTCATCAAGACACATATGCACCTAGGCACCACACTCAAAAACACCACAATTACCTGGCAAGGCAATTGCTAAAACACATATGCAGCATACACACAAAAGAGACAAATTGTATGAACCTAGAATCCCCAAGCAATTTGCCAGGATTAATTATGATTATGGCACCGATAGATGGCAACCCCTTAGAAGTCAAATCATTTGGCTATATGTTGGTTGGATCATCTTACAATTCTAACCCCTCAGACCCGGACAAGTATGGGTACCTAAAACTTAATTTCCTTGATTGCGGGTTCAAGAGAATGAGTGCCAAGGAACCTGGTACATGGATAGTGGTCATTCCGGACATATGACAGAAATAAGAGAAATCATCAAAATTCAAGGAAGTCAAAGGAGCAAAAGTCATATTTGGAGGAAATGAAGCTCCTGGTGAAATAAGAGGCATTGGATCCATCAAGAGGAATGGATTAGAAATCACGGATGTTGCATATGTTGAAGGACTCAACTTCAACTTACGAGTATCGATCGGCTCGTGACAAGGGCTACAATGTTGGATTCAACATGGGTATATGCCAAATCAAAGATATTGAATCAAATGAAGTGGTCTTTGTAAGGATGTAGACAGAAAAATATGTATGTAGTGGATTGGTCAACCGCAACACCCAAAGACATGTCTACTAGCAAAAGAAACTATTAAATCAAGTCAGTGGTTGTGGCACAAAAAGCCGAGTCACCCGATTTCAAAACAATTAACAAGGCTGGCAAGAAGTCATCTTGTAGAAGGACTTCCGACTCGGATACAAGAAGGAGAGTATATGTGATGCATGTCGGAAGGAAAAACAAATCAAGTCGTCATTCAAAGAAAAGACATGCCCATCCTCAACAAGAATATTGCATACCGCTTCATATGGATCTATTTGGCCCATGGAACCTGCAAAGATAAGTGGAAAGAAATACACCTTGGTGGTAGTAGATGACTACTCAAGATATACATGGACAATATTCATGTGTAAGAAGAAAGAAACTCTACAAAAACTACCACAATCGATGAAAAGGATTCAAAATGAGAAGAGTCAAACCATTATCAAAATAAGATCGGATAGAGGAACCGAGTTTGTCAATGGAATAATAACTCGATCTTGTATTGAGAATGGTATTGGTGCGTCATGAACTATCGGCAGCAAGGACTCCACAAATGAGAATGGAGTTGCGAGAAAGAAGAACAGAACCCTCAAAAAAGCGGCAAGGACCATGTTAGGCATTAAGTCACCAAAAAGATTTTTGGGTCAAGCAATCAACACAACTTGCTACACCCAAAACAGGATGTATGATAAACAGACATACCGACAAAGACTCCCTATGAGATCGGGTCGGAAGAAAACCAAGTGTTGCATATTTGAGAATATTTGGATGTAAATGCTTCATCCACAACAACGGCAAAGACAACCTAAAGGCTTTTGATGCTAAAGCTGATGAGGGTATCTTCTTAGGATACTCACAAAGCAAAGCCTACAGGATACTCAACAAATGAACTATGGTTACGAGAGGAATCCATTCATGTAGTATTCGATGAGCCAAATGTAAATGGAGAAGACATTGAAGAGTCACCGATAAGTCAATCATCCAACCATACGAGAAGAGTCCCTCTTTGTCAAGTCAAGGAAAGTGGAATTATCAATTCGAGGAAGAAGATGAGATAGTCAATCTCAAAAACAAATTGGAAAATTTGCGGCTAAGTGATTACGAGAGAGCGACCCACGCAACACAAAATTACGGTACCAAGTCGATCAATCCGGCTAACTTACTCCAACCCGATGTAAGATGGCCGAGAGACCATCCACGAACTTGTCATTGGAGATATAAGAGAAGGTGTCAAGACAAGATCCGAACTCAACAAGAAGCAATGTTCACATGCTTCATCTCGCAAATAGAGCCCAAAGATGTGGCACAAGCATTGGATCGACACACATTGGATTCAAGCTATGCAAGAAGAGTGAATTAGTTTGAGAGAAATAAAGTATGGGAATTAGTGCAAAGACCCATACATCAAAATGTTATCGGAACCAAATGGGTATTCAGAAATAAGATGAACGAGGAAGGTTACGTGGTAAGAAACAAAGCAAGACTAGTAGCCAAAGGATATTGCCAAGAAGAAGGGATAGATTTTGATGAAACATTTGCCCTGCAACAAGATTGGAAGCTATAAGGATGTTTCTTGCCTATGCACGACTCACAAGAATTTCATTGTATATCGATGGATGTAAAAAGTGCATTCCTAAACGGTTTATTGGAAGAATAAGTGTATGTTGAACAACCTCCAGGATTTGAGCGTAAGACTCTTGGATACAAGGTATACAAACTCAAGAAAAGCCCCGTATGGATTGAAACAGGCACCCCAGCATGGTATGATACCTGTCACAATTCCTAATCGAAAATGGATTCACAAAAGGAAAAGTAGATAGAACACTTTTCGAGAATTCAAGACAAAAAGAGTATCTTGCTTGTTCAAATATATGTGGATGACATCATTTTGGATCCACTAAC
This sequence comes from Rehmannia glutinosa, assembly GCA_016081115.2. Classification (NCBI taxonomy): domain Eukaryota; kingdom Viridiplantae; phylum Streptophyta; class Magnoliopsida; order Lamiales; family Orobanchaceae; genus Rehmannia; species Rehmannia glutinosa. The sequence continues at coordinate 161,146 of JABTTQ020002536.1, read as the reverse complement.
AAAGAGCCGTGTGAAAAATTTTCAAACCTCATGCAAAGTAAATTTGAAATGAGCATGATGGGAGAGTCGACATTCTTCCTTGGACTCCAAGTGAAACAATTTGAAGGATGGAACCTTCATAAGTCAAACAAAATACACCAGAGATTTAATGAAGAAGTTTGGTATGGAGGAGAAGTCTTACAGAAAAATACCAATGAACACATCGATCAAAATGGACATGGATGCGGATGGTAAGTCTCAGATCAAACAAGACGAGCACTTATTGGATCATCGCTCTATCTCACGCAAAGCGGGCCGGACATCACCTTTCTTTGTAGGTGTATGTGCAAGATTTCAATCTGCTCCAAAAGAGAGCCATATGACAAAAAAAGAGAATATTGAGATACTTGAAAGGAAGCCAAGAAGTAGGCTATGGTATCCAAAGGAAGGTGGATTCAAGCTAATTGGCTATTCGATTCCGACTATCTTTGGATGCAAAGTGGACAGGAAGAGAGCACTTCGGCACATGTCAAATGCTAGAAACAGACTAATTTCCTGGTTTAGCAAAGCAAAACCCAATAGCCACCTCTACAAATGAGCGAGAATACATAGGCTGCGGGCAAATTGCGCGCCAAGTCCTATGGATGAGACAAAGAAATGAGAGACTATGAAGTTGAGGAAAAAGAAATTCCAATCATGTGTGATAACACAAGTGCAATTGCAATCACTCAAAATCCCGTGTTGCACTCAAGAACAAAACATATTGATGTCGGATATCATTTCATAAGAGATCATGTTGAAAAGAAGGACATCATCCTGGAATATATCTCAACCGATAAACAACTAGGCCGACATCTTCACAAAACCATTATGTGAGTCAAGATTTGAAGAACTCAAACATGAGTTGGGATTAATTGAACTAAGGTGAGACACGAGAAGAACCAAAGAAAAGAAATGGAACAGAAAAGGAGGTGAAAAAGAGCCGAAAACGCAATCATTTCGAGAATCACCATGTCGGAAGAAAATGACTACACCGAGTCGGTGATAGAGTCATTTAGTCGCTAAGAGAATCTATGAGAAGTAGAGTTAAATCGGCTAAGAGATAAGTGAATAACTTATGAGCAAAGTGACAAAAACGCATCGTTTTGACTAAGCGGGAATGTTTTAAGGAATACGTCGGCATAATGATGATGTGTGTGGACATAAAGCTCGCACACCAAACTTATGATTGGATATAAATGCTGCGCATTAAATACGAGACATGAAATGCTCAATAGGCGTCGCGAAATCCAAGCCGTTGATTTCGACCACATTTCAAAAACCACCCGCACGCCCTTTCATAAACCATATTTAAACTATTTTCGTCCGTTTCTCTCTCACACTTCTAAAACTGTTCATCTCTTTCTCTCAAAAGCAAAGGCAAAATACTCTCGAAACCCTATCAACCTTCAAATCAATTTTCGAGTTTTTCCTTGATTTAATCTGAGAAATGGCACCAACTTATGACTTTACCAAGTTAGGAAAGCAAATCCACACCGATTCGACGGTGGATTTAAAAAATGGTGAAGCGGGTCCGACGACACCCTAGTGAAGAAAATCGGCGAGAAGTTGGAAACGTCCTGGCTAAAACCGTTTCAAATGTTAGAATATCCGATGACCTATGTGGAGGAGGTCGCACAATTCTACGTGAATGCCGAGATTCACGATGAAGGAATCAAGTCATCTGTTCACGGAAAGCGGTGACTATCTCTGCCAAGGATTTGGTGAATATTGCTCACTACCCCAGGAAGGAGCATCCGAGATTAAAGAAAGCTGATGTAAACTTGGCGACACATGGAAAGAAATAGCCAAGTCCGACTTTGCCGATAAAATAATATACACAACAAACAAGAGAGGACTGCAAGGAGGATTATCACAAGTTGTTGGACATAGTTGCCAAATGTATCGACATCAAATTTGGCGGCTTTGACCAATCAAAAGGCAAAGCTGATTGTAATGGCTGCAATCATCGAAGAAAAGAAGATAAACTGGGCCGAGTTTGTCTACAATGATCTGCTGCCGAGAATGTGGGAACAAGTCCTTCAAAGAAGATGGCTCATTTGGAGGATCCTAGGATATGGCCTAGTGATTGGCCGGCTATTGAGGTGAAAGGAGTCCCTCTTAGACATGGGAAGGCATTCCATGTTAACAAGAGGATGTTGAGCAAACCTCTCTGGCGCACGAAGAGAGCTTACGCCAAGAGAGCGACACGGTGAGGGGAATCACCGACCCGAAGATACAACCTGTTTCCTCTCGGCCAAGAAGAAAGAAAACGCCCCTGCAGTACTAAGAAAATGCTTTGCCCTGCGACAAAAAGAAAACCAAACGTGCTTACGCCCCTGCGCAGAGTCACCTGCCCCAGCCAGCCGTGTCTCCCCGCCTGCAACAGCGGTCGAGAAGGACTCACAAATACCTTCTCCGATCGTCAAAGGAGGAGAATCGACAAGCCAAGACGGCCAACTCCTCGAAAACAAACACCAGACCGGCCCCCCGCCGCACAAGACTCGAGAAGACAACATCTCTGAACCAAAATTCCCCTGGTACAAACTAGGAGACGAAGAAGAATCGTCAAGCGATCGAACTAGAGAAACCAACTGAAACGATTACTCGGCTAGCGCAAATCGGAGACTACTTTGGAGAAGTAGAGTCTCCCGGATATAGTTGATGAAACAAAAGGCGTCAAGAGCGTCAGAGAGGCAACCCGAAGACACACCAGCTGCACTCACCGGTGAAAGCCTGAAGAAAGAACCTGCGGCGGATAGTGATGTAATGATCCTATCTCCACCTTACCCGGACATCCAAAATCGTCGCGTGAGTGGAGGAAATGGAAGTTGAGTAAGTCGAGGAAACAGTTCAACGGCTGAGTTCATAGAAGAAGAAGAAGCTGCTAAATTTCCTTGGATTAACTCTTGTGCTCGGCTACGGATGAAGACAAACTCGCACGAGACATCCTGCAGATCTACAAGGACAAGGAAAGAGAAAAGCAAGGGGTGAAGAAGCGAAGCACGTGAGAAGGCAAGCATCGCCCTATCTCGACACCACGAACACACACATCCTCTTCTTGATGTCTTCTCGGCGGTGACGAGGAACGGAACTGGAGAATCTTTGCCGCCACGAGAAGAGTTGCAAATGCAAACAAGCATTGCACGAATCAAGAATCCTTCATGAGCAAAGACTAATGGAGGGACCGGAGAGTCCTCGAACACACGGTGAAATCGATCCAATGGGAGTGGTTCGACAAATAGCCACTTTGTTGCTGCTACCACTTCCCCACTCACTCGAAAAGAAGCGATAAGGGAAATGGCGATGAAACCGGGATAGTGGGGACCCAGATCGAGCCAACCCCTATTGAAGGTGTGCTACCACGCCCCAACGGGCTGAACAATCAATCGAAACAGCCGGAGTTTGGAGACGAGTGACCCCATTCCAAGTCACTCACTCGGTGCGCCACTGAGGGGGGAAACTCCTCCCACTGCAGCAAGGTCGGAGGATCTTTGCGAGATGACTCCTAACGAATCAAGGAGGCGAAGAAGAGAAATTACAATCACAAGAAGAACAACAAGTTGCCATCAACGAAGCTCGAGGCGATTGAGACTGTCTCGGTGAGGTGCCAACCGCTCTCTGAAGGCTAATGACGCTGCGATGCGATCGAGGCACGAGGAAGGAACAGCCCGGGAGTTAACACTCACAGGCGATGAAAGTGCAATCCATGGGGTTGAGACTCCAATGGATGCCATGTAGAAGACCCTAAGACAGTTGACACTCTCGAAAGGGTGGACCAAGGCCTCAGCCATGAGAGAGACTGGAGGTAATGAAAGGCCCACGGGAGGTTGAGACTTCCGGGTAAAGAAAAGTAGAGAACATCCCTCCTGCTATCATCGACCCATCCGAGAAGGAGATCGGCGCACTTCATGATTCCCAAGACAACCCCGATGTCACTTTTCCGGGATCGGAAGCGAAGAAGAAGTGAGTCATCCCCCATGACAAATCCAAAAGACTTCGATTCGCGGATGTTCCAAGCACGAGCAAGTCGATCCCAAGACTACTCGTCAAACCTTTAATTTTGATGATGAGCCACCAATGGAAATCTCATCATCATCGTCGATGACGCTCGATAAGGCCAAGGACCAATCTCTGAAATGGAAAAATCACCGAGACCAATGAAGTTTGTTAAGGCAGTGAGGCTCGGCAAGCGGGTCTACTTCTATGAACCCGGTGAACAAGAGACCACCGCACGAGCTCCTCAAGGCTGCGGCGAGATCGATTCCCAAAAGAACTTCACGCGCCTGCTCATCATCGAGCAGATCCTAGTTGGCGGTGATGAATCTTTTGTAGAATCTTTCCCTTTTTCACTTTGAGATACGAACTCCACGAAGAGTCGAAAAGCGAACAAGCACGCTATCACAAACCAGCTCTGTTCTTCCATCGAGACACCATTGTTCCAAATGATTATGATTTTGATCTTTGCATGGCCATCACCGCAAGAAAGAATCGGTCAAGTTCGAGAAATGTTCAAGGCACTATTTGGCCGAGGTTGAGCGGATGGAGAGGCATCGAGGCCTCTTTGGACATGCGGCCGGACAACAGAGATGCCACACCAAACCGATTTAAGAGGCATAACAGATTCGGATAAGGAATGGTGGCAACAACGACAAACAATGCGTGTGGAACAATTGAGATACTTGAACATTGTTCAACAAGCCTGGTGTGGAGAAGTGAAAATCCGATGCAAAAACGAAGCTAAGAGAACACATTGAGCATATGCATGAAGCTCACATTGCCGAGATCAAGGCTGCTGCGTGAGCAAAATACAAATGATCTACTGAGCGTTTGGAAGAACACATGACAAGAAAATTCAGCCTTCTCATGGCCGAGATGAAGCGATTTCAGAGAATCCAACGCTACTCGTCTGAATTCCGTCTTTGCATACAACGCAGCGGACTCGGCGAAACTCAACCATCGAAGACTTCGACTTCATGCTTGCGAAAGATGTTCCACTGGGTTCCTCTATCCTTTGATGATGCCAAAAGGGGAAGAGGAATACCTCAAAGCGCTAAAATCGAAGGAGAGAAGAAAGGAAGCGGTGAGAAGGAAAATCACTGAGGAAGTCTTGAAAGCGAGAAGAAAGGAAAACTTGTTGAGGGGAAGGATCAACGGATGTGACATTGATGATTGCACAAACCCCCAACAAGGTTACATCACGGTGACATTATCGTGACAAACTCCCGTGACTCGCCACTCCAACACTCTGCTTTATCTATCTATGGGTGAAAGAGAAAACAATTGATGCGGGGATGAAGGTAGTGGAAGGAAGAATGGATGCCAGGGTGATGAACATCTTGAAAGAACATGGAGGCATTCCAAAGAAGCGAGAACACTTATGCCATCTCGGATGTCGGGACGAGCCACGATCGGTCGATGAATTTAAAACGCTCGAATCGAGGGATACTTTGCAAATATGTCTATGGCTCAAGCTTGGGACTGTCTTTGGGAAAAGGGTCTCACGTTATGTGAAGAAGGCGACGAGCGGCATTAACAACCGGCGATCGCTCTGCTGGTCACTCCGCCGTCACTCAATTTGGAAAGAAAGACCCGATCAAGATATCGCCCGGAGTAGAGGAAGAAGCGATGAGTGGAGGAAGAAGCTTGGACTGAGGCCTCTGCCCAAGAATATTGAATACGTAGATCCGGGAAAGAAAGGAGGGATCTCTTTGAGTCATGGAAAACTTGACCAAGTGGCAAATTTGAAAGTGGCTAAAACTAACGCCGAGTATGCAAAAAGACTAGAAGAAGAAAACAAGAGACAAACTCGGCTATGGGAGGAGAGACAGGAAAGAATAAGAAAAGATGAAGGCTGCCAGGAAAGCATATGAGAAGAAAAAAAAGAAGCGGTGACGGCGAAAAAAGAGAAGAAAGAGAAGAAGATCTTGATCAAGATGAAAGAAGGAGACATCAAAGGAGATGAAGTGTTCTTTGTCCAACCCCCTGTATTTTATCATGTAAATACATACAATGTAAGTCTTCGTAATAAATTTATAAATTCTTTATTTTCGAGTGTAGACAAATATGTGCTCGATACACCTTGTAAACAATTGTGTAAAAGAACAGAATGATATTATCAATAAATAGATCTATTCTGCGCATACATTCTATGTCAATACACTATCTGTATGTATCTTTCTTTTTTGCATTTTTGAATGGTTTAAGTTTTGGCATCATCAAAAAGGGGGAAATTGTTAGGAATTTTATTGTTTAGATTTTGATGAATGCCATGTAAAACTTAGAATAGAAAGTTGGCACCCCATTCTTGTTTTAAAATGCATTGTAATAAATAGAGCCGGCCAAGCCGAGTTAAGTCGGCTACGCCTAACATGCAAGAAGACAAGCGAAGACTGAATGAAGACTCATTGTGAGGCAATGAGTATGGCAAAGAATAGTAGACATGAACTCTCTTTGGAGAAGCGGTGAGATGCGGTGAGTGGAGCATCGATCAAGTCAACTCAAGAAAAGCCAAGTCTTAAGTTGAAGTGAAGAAGAGTCATCCAATGATTGGAAGGCGACTCTAAGTCACCTGGGAAAGCAAGGAAATGCGATCAAGTCGAGATAAGCGTAAAAAGAACCGTTGCCGAAATCAAGAGATTTACTTAAACAAGTAATATCTCCATACCACCTTTCTCGGAGTGCTCGGTCCCTGCGTGCAAAAGGAATGAACCAATGGGAAGCACCACACCGTGTCGAACTGTGAAAAGGTGAAAGAACAATTCATACGAGAAAATGGCAATTCCAAGAAGCGCAAGCCAACGACTACAAAGTGACTTTCAAAAAAATAAGCTATCTCTTCAACGGACAAATTTTTGAAAGTTCACTATAAAAGGCCGAGAGTTTGTTTGAGAAGAAGGATGACACACATGTGAGATAAACAAGCATATTAGAAAAACTGAAACATTCTCAATCCTCAAGCCTACATTCACGAAGTACATCAATCCAACACTCACTGTGAAGGAAGAGAACTTCAATCGGTTGAAGAGGAAAATACGAAAACAAAGGGGTCTACATTCCGGGAAGGATTGTAGAAAGGTTCAAGGTGAACCAAGTCTTAAGCTTTTGGAGGGCTTCGTGATCAAATCCAAAGAGCTTGAGCAAGTGAGCTATAGTAACAAGGCAAAGTGCCCTGTGAAGAAAGGTGAGTCGTCTGAGAAGCGGTGAGTGATCAAAGCGTCTCAGGTGAGTCCCTAAGGATCAAGTCGGCTTTTGTTGTGATCAAGACTTGTATCCGACTGTTACCACTTTGTAAACTGATCATTACTTAGTGGATTCCTCCGGGAGTTGGAGAAGAGAGGAGTAGAAGAATTACCCCATCTTGAACCTCTATAAAAACTTCATTGTGTCATTTACATTTCGCACTTAAATTCTGCGTTTAACTTCTTATATCTCTGGCGATAAATTTGCTATCCATTTGATAATTTATAAGTACTAAATCAAGCTCTAAAATCTTGCTTAATCAAACTTAAGGGTGTTAAGTCTTCCATTGAAAATAAAACCACGGTTGAGTTAAATTATAGCCAACAACCGATTACTCCATCAACGGCTAAATTTGAAATTGAGAGATTAACTCTCTTGAGTGACTAATTCGAATTGTCCTTCAGGACACAGTGTGTAGAATCAACTCTGTAGATTTTAAAGGACTAAATCGAAAATTTGGTAAGGTTTATTCAACCCCCTTCTAAACCTTACACTTACACCCCTTGGGACCTACACTAGGAGAAGCTGTGAGAAGAAGAGTTAAATCGGCTAAGGGATAAGTTTGAGTCATTTATGAACAAAGGGACAAAAATACGATCGTTTTACTAAGCGGGAATATTTTTAAGAATGGCGCCAAAGATAATTATGACGTGTACGAGCAAAAGCTGCACACCAAGCTTATGATTGGATATAAATCTTTGCCGCATTAAATACGAGATATTAAATGCTAATCGGCGTGCAAAATCTAAGCCGTTGATTTCGATCACATTTCAAAAACCACCCGCGTCCTTTCAGGAACCATACTTATACCATTTTCGTCCGTTTCTCACACATTACCAAAAAGCTGTTCACTTCTCTCTCTCGGAAGCAAAGGCAAAAACTCTCTCAAAAACCCTATCAATCTTCAAATGACTTTCTAAGTTTCATTCGGTGAAATACTAAAAAATGGCATCCACTCATGATTTTGTCAAGCTAGGAAAGCAAATCCACACCGGGTCTCTTTGGGATTTCGAGGTATGGTCAAACAGGGGTCCGATTACGCCCTCATAAAGAAGATCGCTGAAAAACTCAAAACGATCAGTAGGCTAAAACCATTTCGACGATGGACTTTCCGATGACCTATGTGGAAGAGGTCGCGCGATTCTACGTGAATGCCGATATTCACGATGAGGGGATCAAATCCTTTGTTCACGGGAAGGAGTTCATCATCACCGCCAAGGATTTGGCGAACACTTTGCTCATTCTGCAGCGGAAGGAGCACCATAAATCAATGAAGGCGATGTTGACTTGGCTTGTTGCTTGGAAGGAAATAGCCAATACCAACTATGATGAAAAATAGTCTACACACTAACAAGAGGCTGGCTTGAAGGAGGACTACCACAAATTGTTGGACATCGTTGCCAAATGCATAGACATCAAATTTGGCATCTTTGACCAATCATCAGCGAAATTGATCGTATTGGCTGCGATCATTGAAGAAAAAAAAGTGAATCGGGCTGAGTTTGTCTACAAAGAGACTCTGCGAGAATGTAGGGAACAAATCCTTCAAGGAGAATGAAGCATTTGGAGGATCCCGGGATACGATCGGTGATTGGCCGATCGATGGAGGTAAAAGGAGTCCCTCTTCGACATGGAAAGGCGTTCCATGTAAACAAGAGGATGTTGAGATCAAACCTCTCGGCGCACTGAGAAGAGAGCCTACGCTAAGAGAGCGTCACGAGTGAGGGAATCAGTGACCACTGAAGATCTGTTGTCTCTCCTCCACCAAAGAAGAAGAGGCTGCCTGCAGTTTGCTAAGAAGACCGGTGCTCTGCGCAAAAAAGAAAAACAAATCTGCTCCTGCCCCTGCGGTAGTCACTCCCCGCAGCCGTGTCTTCCGCCCCTGCGGCGGCGAGAGAAGAATCCCAAATACCTTCTCCGGTCATTAAGAAAGAAGAGAACGGATAAGCCAAGATGGCCAGCTCCTCGAAGAAAACAACAACACCGACCCCTGCCGCCAAGACTCGGAAGAAACATCGGGCAAATCCCTCTGGTTCAAACAAGAAGAAAGAGAAGAATTTTCAAGCGTTCGAGATTGAGAAGCGGTGGAGTCAACCACTCACCGGAAAAAGATACCGAGACTAGCTGGAGAAGTAGAGTCTCCAGGCGTGATTGATGAAACGGCCAAATCTGCTGAGGCGATCAGCGAGGCAACTCGATGACCCGATGTAAAGCGAGCAGTGAGAACAAGGCACAACCGAGACAACCAAATCACCTGTTGTTGCAGGGTTGTTTCTCCACCTGTAACAGAGGCTGAAGGTGTCGGCGAAGTGAATCTGCTACCTTCAATACCTGGAAACGAGGGCGGCAAAGAAGATGATGAAGACGATTTAATCATGCACTCTCCATTGTATCCGGACATCCAAAATCGAAATCTGCGCGAGTGGAGAAAATGGAAGCGAGCCTATCCAGTGCGATTTCAACATCCGGAGTTCATTCTTTGAGGAAGAAGAACTCTTGATTTCTTGAGGTGGACACACTGCTGCAAGCCCTTGACGAGGATAATTGCATAAATATACTGAAATTCGAAAAGAAAATGAACAGACTAAAGCGGTGAGGACGCAGAGGCACGTGAGAAGAACAACATCTGCCCTATCACCGGCACCCGAAACATACATCCTCACCTTGACGTCCTATCGTCAAGTGATGAGGACCGGACCCTCCTGCTGCCACAAAAGAGTTGCAAATGCGGCAAGCAATGGAAGAATCGAGAATCCTTCATGAGCAAAGAATGATGGAGGGACCAGGAGAGTCCTCAAAACACACCGTGGAGATAGACCCAATGGGTGTGGTGCGAAAGATATTGCCACCGTTGTTGCTGCCACCACTTCCCACTCACTCGGAAGAAGAATTAAGGAACGGCGATGAAAATGGGATAGTGGGGACCCCAATCGAGCCAACCCCTAATGAAGGTGTCTTACCACCGCCCCAACGGGCTGAATACTCAATGGGAACAGCCGGAGTCCGGAGACGAGTGACCCCAATCCAAGTCACTCACCGGTGGTGTGCCGATTGAGGGGGAAACTCCTCCACTGCAAAGGTCGGAGGATCTTTGCTAACTCCACAATGAATCTAGGAGGCGAAGTGGAGAAAGAACAAACACAAAGTACACAACAAGTTGTCATCAAAGAGGCTCGAGAAAGTTGAGACTGTCTCGGTGAGTGCCAAGCGCTCGAAGGCTAATGACGCTGCGATGCGATCGAGGCACAAGAAGGAACAACCCTGGGAGTTAACACTGCTGGCGGCGAAAATGCAATCCATGGAGTTGAGACTCAATGGATGCCACCGCATGAAAGACCCTAAGGCAGTGACAATTTGTCGAAAGGGATGTCGAAACCTCGGCTTGCGATTGAGGCTGCGAGGAGGTAATGAAGGCCAACGGGAGGCCGAGACTTCCCCTGGTAAAGAAAAGGCCAAATGACGAACATCCCTCCTGCTATCATTGATCCATCGAGAAAAAGAGATAAGTGCGCTTCACGATTCTTAGTATAATCTGATGTAACCTTTACTGCGGGATCGGAAGGAGACGATGAAGTCGAGTCATCCCCGTGGTGATCCAAAAGACTCACGGTGAGGATGTTCCAACCACGAGTAAGTCGACCTCAAGTCTACTCGTCAAACTTTTAACTTTGATGAGCCACCCATGGAAATCTCATCATCGTCGATGGCCACGATAAGGCCGGACCGTCAACTCACGTGGAAAAACCCGGTGAGACCAACAAAGGTTTGTTGAGATAGCTAAGGCTCGGCAAAAGGGTCAATTTCTAACATCCCAGTGAAAACAGAGTCCATCTGCGCGAGCTCCCAAGTGCAGCGGAGTTCGACTCCACAAGGAACTTGAGCGCCACTCATCATTGAACAAATTCCGATTGCTCGTGATGATCCCTTTGTAGAATCATTTGCCTTCTCTCGGAGTACCCGACCTCCCGAAGAAGAGTCGAGAGAGAGATCTCGCGCGCCCAGGACAGATCTGTCATTCCATCGATACCATCGTTCGGTGACTATGATTTTGACGCTGCTTGCCGTCACCGCACCTTGAGGGAACAACGAAGTTGGGAGGTGTTCAAAGCATTATTTGCTGAAATTGAGCGGATGGAGAGGCACCAGGCCTCGATGGAAATGAGACTAGATAACGAAATGCCAACCTACTGCGACTTGAGAGGCATAATAGTTGAAATTAGGGAGTGGTGGCAAAGAAGAAACAATGCGCGTGGAACAAGCTATATATTTGAAACATTGTTCAACAAGTCGTTGGTATGGCGGCGAGAATCTTTGATGGAAAGACAAAATTGAGAGAACACATTGAGCACATGCATGAATCTCACACTGCTTGAGATAAAGGCATTGCGTGAGCAAAATAAGAATGAGCTCCTGCGTATGGAAGAAAACATGGATCGAAAATTCAGCCTTCTCATGGGCCGAGATGAAGTTAATTACAAGCTGAATCCAATGCTACTTACGCTCGAGTTTCACGCCGCATACTCACAGCGGGGCGAAGCGAACTTGACTATCGCCAGACTCGACTTCCCTTGCTAGTTTGTTTCGGGGTTCCTCTCTCATTTGATGATGCCAAAAAGGGGAAGAGGAATACCTAAAAGCGAAGAGATCCGAAGTTGAGAAGGAGTGAGCGAAAGGAAAGACAGTGAGGAAGTTTCAAGAGAAAAGAAATGGAAGTCTGTTGAGGGGAAGGATCGAGAGATGTGACCTTGATGATTGCACAAACCCCCCAACAAGGTCTTGTCACGGTGATATTATCGGCAAACTCCCGATGACTCTGCCACTCCAACACTCTGCTTTGTACCTATGGGATAAGAGAAAGACGATTGAAGCGAGGATGGAGGAAGTGGAAGGAAGGATGAATGCCCGAGTTATGGATATTTTGAAACAACATGGAGGCATTCCGGTGAAGCGAGACACACTTATGCAATCTCGAATCACGGAATCGAGCCAAGATCGATTGATGAATTTAAAACGCTTCGCATCGAAGGATACTTCAAAACATGTCCATGGCTCAAGCACAGGACTCATCTTGGGAAAATGGTCTCACACTATGTGAAAAAGGCGCGAGCGGACGGCGGACTCGACAAATCACTCCGGTCACTCTGCTAGTCAGTCTCAAATTTGGAAGAAGAAGACCCCATCAATACACGCCCAGAAAGAGGTAGAGGAAGAAGCGTGGTGGAGGAAGAGGTTTGGACCTAGGCCTCCGCCTAAAAATATTGAGTATATAGATCCGGGCAAGAAATGAGGGATCTTTGGGCTTTTGGTTTTGACGAAGTAGCCAATCTGCAAGTAGCTAAGAACAATCTTGAGTATGTGAAAAGAATTGAAGAAGAAAATAAAAGACAAACTCGGCTATGGGAGGAGAGACAAGAAAGAATAAGAAGAGATGAAAGCGCCTTGGAAGGTGTATGAAAAGAAGAAGAAAACAAGCAAGATGCGAAAAAGAAAAAGAAGACGAGAAGATGACAGAGTGAAGAAGAAGAAAAAGAAGGAGGAAGCGAAGGAGATGAAGTGTTCTTTGTCCACCCCTTCATGTATTTTACTATGTATATACATTTTACGTAAGTCTTACGTAATAAATCAAATTCTCTATTTTTGCGTGACACGGATGTTTGCTCGATACACTTTGTAAATTGTGTAAAGGACACGAATGTTATGATCAATAAAAGAATTGATTCTACGCATACATTCTCTGTGAATGCACTATCTGTATGTATCTTTGCTATTTACATTTTAAATGTTTTTAAGTTTTGGCATCATCAAAAAGGGGGAATTGTTGGGAAATTTATTGTTTAGATTTTGATGAATGCCATGTAAAACTTAGAATAGGAAGTTGGCACCCCATTTTCGTTGTAAACGCATTGTAATAAATAGGGCTGGTCAAGCCGAAGTTAAATCGGCTATGCCTAAACATGCAAGAAGACAACTGGAGACTAGAAGAAAGACTCATTGCAAGACAGTGAGTATGGCAAATAAGAGAAGACGGGAACTCGATTGAAGGAAGCACTTTGAGATGCAAGTGAGTAAAGTATCGATAAAGTCAACTCAAGATAGCCAAGTCTTAAGTTGAAGTGATAGAAGAGTCATCCAATGATTGGAAGGCGACTCTAAGTCACACAGGAAAAGCAAGGAAATGCGATCAAGTCGAGATAAGCTGGAAGAGATCCACCACAGAAATTAAAGGGAATTACTTAAACAAGTAATACCTCCATACTACCTTTCTCGAAGTGCTCAGATCCCGAAGCGTGCAAAAGGAATAAACCAATGGGAAGCATCGCACCATGTCGAACTACGAAAAGCTAAATAACAATTCATACGAGGAAGTGGCAATTCCAAGGTCGCAACAAGACAAGCCAACGACCACAAGTGACTTTAAAAAAATAAGCCTCTCTCTTCAACGGCGATTTTTGAAAGATCACTATAAAAGGCGAGAATGACTGCGAGAAAGGTTACACGAACCACGTACATTCAAGCAAACATTTGAATCGTAACCTAAGACATTCTCAAATCATTCAAGATTAATCCTCAAGCCTACATTATGAAGAAAATCAATCCAACACTCACTGTGAAGGAAAGATAAGCTGCAATCGAGTTGAAGAGGAAATTGTTGAAGAATCAAGGGGTCTACATTCCACGGAGGATTGTAGGAAGGTTTAAAAGTCGAACCGATCTCAAGTTTTTGGAGGGCTTGTGATCAAATCCAAAGAGCTTGAGCAAGTGGGCTGTAGTAGCAAAGCACGGCCCCTGTGAAGAAGGCGAGTCGTCGAGAAGCCGGTGCGTGACCAAGGCATCTCGGGCCGAGTCCCAAAGGATCAAGTCACCGTGTGATCAAGACTTGTATCGGGTATTACCACTCGTATCTCTGATCAATACCTAGTGGATTCCTCCGGGAGTTGGAGAAGAGAGGAGTAGAAGAATTACCCTATCTTGAACCTCTATAAAAACTTATCGTGTCATTTACATTTCAACACTTTAATTTACGCATCTTATTTATTTAACTCTGTGATAAATTTGCTATCCATTGATAATCTCTAAGTACTAAACCAAATTTAAGGGTGTAAAGTCTTCCCATGAAAACAAATCACAGTCGAGTTAAGTCTTTAGTCAAAACAATTGAGTTATTCTATCAGCGGCTCGATCCTCTGTTGAGTAACTAACTCTGGATTAACTAACTTAGTTTGTCCATCAAGGACTCATTTGTGAAGTATTAACTCGAATATTTAAAAGGACTAAATCGAAAAGTTGGTAAGGTTTATTCAACCCCCTTCTAAACCTTACACTCACACCCCTTGGGACCTACAAATATCAACGATAAATACAATGACATTTGAGTTGATTAAATGCATGTTTACTGAGTTTGCAATATATAAATAGTAAATTATTATTTATCATTAATAAATACTTAATTTTATGATACAAAAATTATTAATTTATTGGTTTTTCGTTGTATGTAGATTGTTATATTTGTATGTAATGCGTATCATTTTCTTCTTAAGATCGAATGACGGTGATGTTGCTTTTTAGGACAAATCACTCCAAAGCTAAGGTTTTTGATGAAGTCTTTCCTAAGGGGGAAGTCTTCAAGTCTTCTTCTCTGTGAGCTAGAAGTTCTTCTAATGGGAACTTGCTTGTACACACACAAACTTTAGAGGGCCTCGGGGTTATCCCGGGAGGCTCCATCGATGCTCAAGTCGGCCCAGGTGATCGAGAGAGAATAAAGCGAAAGCGAATCTTTGAATTAAATACTTATGAGTAATTATGAGTGATTGTAATTACAAATGAAGAGGATGGACCTTTATACACCGGATGATGGATCCTATGGGTCGCGTAGGAGAAATAGGCTTATGGACCATCCTGGACTCCTTTTAATATCACATTAGATAATTAATATTAAATCCATATATAAACCGAATTATTTATTTAATCCACAAATGTCATTTTGCCCTAACATAAGCCCCGGCTCCAGTGTCTGCGGAGGTATGGCCGTCGAGAGCTAAACCAATATCGTGTCAGCTTGTCTTGTTCTATATATTGCTTGTCTTTGGAGAATCTCGACCACTCTTGACAAGGACACTTGGGATGAGAGCTTTTGACCGTGTCTTCTAAAGGTAATAATTCTCTCTCTCTACTCTGTAACTTTGAACTTCTTTGCTTGGTAGAACACTTAGAAAAAGTTCTTGAAAGTTGAGAGAGTGCTCATGGATAATTGGAGTGATGAGTGGAGTGTATCTAGTGAGGAGAGAGATGAGATCACGAGAGATGGAGAACCCCGAGTGGGCAAGGGGTTGGCGCCTTCCGGGCGGCGCAAGGGGACGCCCTAGAAACGACCGAGCCCCTCGGTTTGTTCTTCTTTTCGCATTTTGGGCTAGATTTTGGATTCTGTCCTTCTCGATTCCCTCGAACCGAAGCGTCACCAATCATTCAATCTCTGGTATTTTATTCCATTCTCACCTCCATCGGTGGATTTTGATATTGCCCCTCTTGCTCGAGTTGTGTTATGATGGTGAGGAGGAAGTAGAGCTTGTTTCAAATTTGAGTTCAAGTGATCGGGCTCCCAGGAGGAGTCCGGGGGGACGATTGAAAGAGTCTGTCGACCCAAGTATCAACATAGGCCTCCTCCCGGGTGTAGAAAAGGGTTGTCTAGGAGAGTTAGCCATTAGAGTTTCATCTCTTTGTCGTTGCGAGTTGTGGGAGCGGTTAGAGCTTCCTTCGGCATTTGTGATATTGGCCCTGGATTGGGCAATAGACCTACTCATCCTCCCAAGGCTTCATCATGTTGTATCTTTATAGTTTTTCCATTACCTTTGTTCTTTCTCCTAAGTAATTTCCTTGTTGTGATTCTTAGATCCGTGAGAGCATGTGTTGGACAAATGGTTCCTCAAGCTTACACATGTATACAGGAATACGAGTATGCTATGCGGTGGTTATATATGTTTATGACTGTGGACGGGTTCTACTCTATGTTCTATGACATGAAGTCTTTCGGGCGACACCTTCTTCCACTTTTTCCCTCGCCCCCAGTGCAAGTTCCTTACGGGGCTTCCCTCTCCTGGTGGGTTGTGGAAGGAGGACTTCTTCTATGTGAGGGACAATGGTTGGGAGCTCCCTCACGAATGTGCCTCGAAGCCATATCGGCCCGAGGAACTCCCACTTCTCGAAAGAAGATGGTGGAAGTTTATAGATTCAAGGGGTTGTTCAAGAGTCTTCTGAATGTTAGGGATTTCTTGGGTACTCCACCTTGCTTGACTTCTTTGTACTGCTTCTCGCTTTACTTATATACTTGACTGCGTCCATTATCTGATATTGCTTCTTGCTTGCTTTTCAGGTAAGGAGAGTTATAACATTGCGAGTTGGTGGCCTTCAAGAGGAAGGAAAAGGAGCAGACCAGGGGCAAGTCTGCTGCTGGTGGGAGCTCGAGCGCCCCGTCCCAAAGTGATGGTGAGCGAAGGTTGTACCCTCATCGGCCTGAGGGTGACCGATGCTCGGTTTCTCATTTCGGGGACCGTGTTGATGTTGTTCCTTCTCCTCATCCTCCTTCTGGCTCTTCTGGGGAAGAGGCCGAGGGCGGAGCCTGGTTATGCTTTTTCCAGGACCACGGTCCCCGAGTTATCTTTTCTAGCAGAGTGAACCATCGTGAAGGGATCCAATCCCATTGGGACTACATAGATTACGACTTGGGATATGCTAAGTACAAGAGAAGCTTTGTCGGTAGATGGGCA
This sequence comes from Rehmannia glutinosa, assembly GCA_016081115.2. Lineage (NCBI taxonomy): Eukaryota > Viridiplantae > Streptophyta > Magnoliopsida > Lamiales > Orobanchaceae > Rehmannia > Rehmannia glutinosa. Next base: position 144,125 of record JABTTQ020002536.1, on the reverse strand, counting down.
GTCCGTCTTGGGTCTCTGTCCTTCAAGGACATCGAGTCACACCTTTGCGGGGACGTTGCCCGGGTAAGCTTCCATGGTTACTTTTTATATTTTCATTCTTTATTCATTGTCTATTTTAATTTAATGAAGGCTTGTTCAAATTTTTGGTGCAGATTCTGAATCTTGTTGTGCTATTGAATCATCGGGGCAAAGTGGTGGAGATGGAGAACCACCAACTTCGGGATAAGGTGAAGAACTTGACCGCGGGCGCTAGTCAACATGAGAATAAGATGTCTGATTTCTCGAAGGAGTTTGAGTGGGTAAAGGCCCAACTTGCCCATGAGTCGACGACGGTTGGCGTCTTTATTTAGTCTTCAGCTGGTGCTCAATTGCTGGCGCGGGAAATGTCCAGTTTGGTGGAAGCTTACAGGACTTCTACATAGTATCGTTCGATTCTTTGAGGAGTCTTTCACTTTATTTGATAGGGAAGTCTGTCATTTCCGAAAACTTCTACGATAGAGCGAAAGGCTTCGGGAAGGTGATATGCATTTTGGATTGTGACGTCTGCGATGAGGAGGATAGAGATTGAGGCCTTGCATGATCTTCCTAGGGAGGCGATGGTATGGCGGCGATGATGGAAAGGCCCATCGGGCCGATCTTCTTGAGGAAATGGCCCTCCATGCTTGACCAATGATAGCTATATTCCGACTAGACGACCTTTGATTCTGCCCATTTATTTAGGGCTTGCTTTATGCACTCGGATATTTTTGCTTTCTCTTTTTTTTTTTGAATGTTTCTTTGCCCAAGGGGCCTGGATAATACTCCATTTATTTTATGCTACATTGATGTTCTTCTTCACGCATATTTGCTTTCTTTATCATGCTCTACTTGTGGTTTGCTCATGTAGGGGTGTTCATCGAATCGAATTCGAATTCTTGACTTCCTCGAATCGAATTTAATCGAATGAAAATTCTAAACCTCAATTTGAAATTCGATCCTAATTCGATTAATTCGAATCGAATTTAAACGAATTTGATTTCTTGATTTCCGAATCGAATTGAATCAATCCAAAAATCCAAATTTATCGATAAAGTGAATAAGGTTTGGATTTATAACATAATATTCTTGGACAATACCTAATAAAATTGTGATTTTTTTCAAAAATAACAAATTATCGAGTAACCAATTTTTATTGTTTAATTTAACAATAGATTATCATAAATTCATAACGAACTCCCTTATACAAATTTAATAAATTATTTTGTGCCAATTTTATACCAAACTAGTTACTTGGTAAATAACTTTTATACTCAAATATGAGGTATCAAATTGACAAAGTGTATGTGTGTAGATAAAGAGAATTTAAAATAAAGAAAAAAGTTAAAGACTATATTGTATAAATATATAATGTATGTTGTATAGTGTATGTACACAAATTTTGTACTTTCCATACAATGGGCATAGTCGATGGAATATTCTAATAGATTATTTCACCACATGCCCTCCACGCGAGACTCCCCTTAAGCGCAAAATAAATTTTACCTAAAATATATTTTTAGCACAAAAAATGATTATCTGAATATGGTCTAAAGATAAAAATTTGAAGTAATGTAAAATGTATTTCATATACTATTAAGTGTAATTAGGGGTGGGCATTCGGGGTTCGGGTAATGGGTACCCCGGCCGATCGGGTATTACCGATCGGGTCGGGTATTTTTAAAAAATGGTTTAGGTGTACTGATGTATGGGTAACAAAATAAGACCCGACTTTTAACAAGTATTTTTAAACCTAACAAAAATAAGCCTGAACGCATTCCCATTCTCGGTTCTGTCTCTCTCACTCCAACGGGTAATGAGCCACCGCCCCACCCCATCCCCAGGTATCTCACGTCTGTCTCACTCTCAACCTGGCCCCAAATGACCTCTCCTCCTCTCCACACGCCGCCGTCGCTGCCGTCCCCACAATCCGGGGCGCCGTCGCCATCGCGGCGTTACGCTCCACGGCCACGCCATTCGCCGCTCCATAACCACAACCCACGCGCCACGCCCGTTTTCCACCGGCAATACGTTTGTCTCATGTCGAAACCAATATTCAATTTTGGTCGGCAAGACTTGGTTTTGGCGGAGCAATTATTTATGGGTAAAATAGTATCTGATCTATATGGTCGGCAAGAATTGGGGTTTTTGACAGAGAAAATACTTGTGGGGAAAATAATATCTGATGAAGTTTTATTTTTTTAAACTGACAAAAAGAATACATCACTGTATGGCCATTTTCCTATTCAACTTCTTTTTATGGAGTGTTACAAAGATATTGAATGAAATAATTTTAAAGCCTTCCTTATTTAGTTTTTGCTTATTCTAATGGAATTGAAGGTTTTTGCTTATTCTAATGTAAAGCTTGTATAACAATTGGGTGTTTTTCTGTTTTTGTGCAGAAAGTAATGACTGATTTTGTACTTGATAGTTGTATAGGGCTATTGCTTGGAAGCTTGGAAAAAATGCAATATTAACCTGTCATGTTACAATCTCAAAAAAGCAATTTTCAAAATTAAAAAAAAAAAAAAACCCGAAATTTGGTACTGCGGAATTTTTCGGTGCAAATTGGTGCGATTTTTTGGTAGGGTTCGGGTAAACCCCCACCACAAATTTTCGTGCACAAAAAACTAACTAAATTATTTATAACAAAAACTAAAAAAAAAGAAGAAGAAATAACATATATTTATAATTTTACATTTTCATTTAAACATTAGTGTTTTATTTATTTATATATATATATATATATATATATTATAAATGCATATGTATAATTTATATACATACAATAAATAATTATGTATAATGTAAATCATAAATATAAATTTCGAATTAAAATACTGGTCGGATTGAAATAAGAATTCGAATTGTAATACTGAATCGAATCAAAATATGAATTCAAATTTAGTCGAATTTCACCTCGAATTAGGATTTTCGAATAGAATTTGAAAAAAAAACCTCAATTCCTTATTCGATTCAAATATTCATATTCGAGATTCGAGTTGATTCGAAATTCAAAAATCCTAATTGAAACAAAATTCGAATTGAACCGAATCAATTTCGAATCCATTCGAAAAATGAACACCCCTATGCTCATGTGATTTCTCGGTGTGGAAGACTTGTTCATATTTTGTGTGGAGATGGATCCTTCCCTTTGAAAGGAAGCCTTAATTCCTCTAGAATAGATGGAGACACTTGTATTTAATGTTAGGGAATGTCGTTCCGCGGCCCATCGAGGTTTCCTTTCGGTGCTAAGGGGTGACCTTCCGGAGCTCGGAGGGAGCGCCCTTCCTTCGAGCTTTCCCAATCTTTTGCTTTTTATTTTGATCTCTTCCCCACATGTGTTAGAATATTTGTCTTTTTTTTTTTTTGCACATTTTTGTCGGGAGAAATATTTACATGGACCCTTATGGGAGACCCTTCCTCCGGGTCTTAGGTGGATGAGAAAATTTACTAGGACCTCCTTGTGAGGAGGCCCCTCCCATCTGGGGTCTTAGGCCGAATGAGGTCTTCTCCTTCGGGGTTAGCCTAGGAGAAGGTTAATTACTAGGACATCCTTGTGTAGGTCCCTCCCATCTAGGGTCTTAGCCGATTGGGGTCTTCCTACCCGAGGTATTAGCTAGATGAGGTCTTCCATACTGGGGTCTTAGCCGGAGGAGGTCAATTACTAGGACCCCCATGAGAGGTCCCTCCCACCTAGGGTCTTAGCTGGAAGAGGTCTTTCCACCTGAAGTCTTAGCCGGGTGAGGTATTCCCCTCTGAGGATCTCGGCCCAGTACGTTAATTACTAGGATCCCGTGAAGAGACCCCTCCCATCCAGGTCTTATCCGAGGTTAGTCTTCCCCTTTGGGATCTTAGCCGAGATGAGGTTATTTATGAGGACCGCCGTGAAGAGGACCGTACCATCGGGGCTTTAGCCGGACGTATGGGGTTTTCTGAGGAGAGCACCCAAATGGTCATTGACCGCGGCCATATTTGGCCATTAACCGCATTCACAAAAGGGATAACGTTTTTAATCAACCCAAACTATACGGGTTTTACACTTTGCAACCCGAACTTTGAAAAGTTCGATGCAACCTAAACTTTACAAAATTTTACACTTTACATAAAATTCGGTTTTACCCTTGGTTTTAGAAAGTTGGTTTGTAGTTTACACTCTAAACTTTAAAGTTGTTACACTTTGCAACCGGGCGATAAATTTCATTGCATTTTCTTTGACTACTCCCAAAGGTCTTGCGATCCTCGAAAATGGTATCGAGCCTTGGTTTATTAAGAACTTTTAGTTAAATTTATTATATTTATGTAATTAACAATTGGTGAGGAGAAATTACTCCGAGATTATGGATCCTGACCGATGTCCGAGATGTACCCTTACAGACATATCGTCGGATATTGGCGATGTATGCACAAGAACACCTGACCAGGTTTCATATTGGGAATACCAACATGAAGAAAAGGAACAAGCGAGCCGAGCGAAACCTTAAGGCAATGCAAAATGCGAGCGAGAATATTATAAGCGATTCTGGATGCTTAACTGACCCTATATGTTCACTTGATGAACCTTCAAGAAATGGTTCATGAAAATTCCCATCGAACAATGATTCCTGATGGAGTACGAGTGGAACGAGATACTTCAGATAAATCTAAGATCTCCGAAGATCTTAGAAAATCGAAGACGGTGCGAGTTATGGCAACCGCCATATTCATCTACGATACAAGTTCATCGGATCGAGAACTGGATGGAGACAATGGTGAAATATCGAAGGAAACTCTTGAACTCCTTCATGATATTCAAAAAGCGAGTCAAGAACCGGAGGATGGCCAAGTTCATCCGGAGGAAGAAACGTATTGATTTTGGGGCGGTACCTATTTACACCAAAAAGGAAACCAACCGAAGTCATACGAAAAATGACGGATGAGGAGAAGCTCATTGCTCTAATCAAAGGAAAATCCATCAAAAATTAAAAAGATGGATATTGAAAGGATGAATCTTAAAGATCTACATGACTGCGAGAATCCTTCGCGGGATTAGGTATTGTAGATTTAAAGATGAACGCAAGTGAGAATCAACTTTGGTTACCTATGACCCACAAGGTAGACCAATTCCTCCACCACCGCCACCGTTAATCCTAACGTCGAAGAAAGTGCGGGTTCACATCATGGAGCTCGGGGCGAGAGGATGCCACATCTTTGGGATTTCACGACCGGGAGTGATCCACTTTCGGATAGGAGGTCGAAACCCTCTTGCGGGAACTGGACAACCTACCGAAGGCCGAATGTTTATCGGGCGCCTTATGGAAGATCGCACCTCGACCCAATACATCCGTATGGGTTGATGTTAAATTGTACATCCTGATTTTAAAAACAGAGAAGTTCTCATTGATGAATGGGCTTGACTATGAGAATTTCAGCGAGAACCTCGATCTTACAAATGATTCATTCATTTTACTCCTTGAAATGAGTCTTGAAGGATCGGTGAAGATTGCAGGGATATGACCGATGCGATCACCGTTCGGTCACATCGGGAATCACTTAAAGGAATTGTCGATGGTATGGCAAAACTATTCAAAATCCGAGTTCAAACACAAGTTATTTCGAAGGATTAGAGGATGAAAAAAGAAAGAAATATAAACAAGCCCTCTATAGCCTTGAGTTCTGGATATTTGTCATATTGACGAATATATCAAGTTGTTCACGAATACCGGTGGAAATCTAAGATTGAGGAAAAAGAAGGCAGCATATATTCTTTTGCCAAAATTCGAGTCCCTGGAGAGAAATGCTTATCGGGGAATACAAGGGTGGAGCTAGTAAAGCGTGGATGTCTTTCCTAAAGGCCAAGTTATCCGAATGGTGCTTTATCAAGCGGCTCGCACAGAATTACAAGAGATTAAGAGGAATTAACAAATCGGTTCCTCTATGTTGCGTGGATAATGATATCCCAACATTTGGGGGTCAACCAAGGCGGCACAAGAAGAAGAAGGAGAGAAGCCATCCATACCGCCGAGGAAGCAACAACAAAAGCGGGTCTTCATGGAGACCTAGAAGGTTAAGTCGAAAAACAAAAAGCCCGGTTATAAATCGGGGCAAAGACCGATTACCAAGTAGGAGTAGAGCCTCATCATCGAGTTCTAATCAAGCAAGTACCAGCGAAATCTAGGGAGAAGAACTTTCAGGGCGTGCTCACACGAGCTAATGAAAGTTTCAAAGATTGTAATTGCTTTGGACATGCGGAGCAAGAGGGCATATCTCAGCGGATTGCCCGGAAAAAAAAAACGAGGAGTCGAGGCAGTTTGAGGCCACACCGAGGAAATCGAAAAAGTCATCTATTATCAAGATTTAATACGGTGTATCAATTTGAGGATATTCCCTCGGATGAAAGCATCTATGAAGAAGAGATCTATTACGATGATGGAAGTGACTCCATCTCGAGAATCGAGTGAAGAAGAAATTCTTGACAAGAATCGGGGAGGATATGTCGGGATTACTCTCTCACACGACGGTTTCTCATAAAACTCTTATGAGAATCATGAAGGAAGATCCAAAGCTTCAAGTCTATGATGGATTTACAATTGGAGCTATGGAAAAAGCATTGGATAAGATTGGGTTTCGTAACAAAAACACCAAATTATTCACGGGGTAACAAGCGGAGAATTAGCCATTCGATGGAGTTTACCAGTAACACTGATCGAGATGCGATTGGTCCCTATTAGAGAAATACAGGAGATCAAAAGCGAGTCAAAGAGAAGTTGCAAATACACACTCATGGATTCACATTGGAGCCATAAGAGTCATTATTAAGGCAACATTCAAGGAAGAATAGATTCGCCACTCAATCTTGCTATTTTTGACAAGCGAATCTCACATCTCAAGGATTGATGCCTTGGAGCGATTCTGAGAAATTTGTATGCGGGAAATTGGCATTTAATGTCTATCCTAGAATTGCATACAATTTGGGAGATCGAGACTTGATAGAGTCCTAACCCCTTCATCAAGATTTCAAAAGAGTCGATTTGATGAAAGAAGGAAACATGCCTTACTCGATCACATACAAGATTTCCTATGCTCTCTCGAATACCCATCATTCAAGTATTCTTGAGAAAGGAATTTATTGAAGTCCCAAGAATCTTTGAGGACTTTGCCAGGGTGGTGTTACGAGAAATCATTGAATCTCCAACTATTAAGGAGATTGATATGATAATTCAAGATCAACCATCTTCAACAAAAGTCGAGTCTCGAGTTGAGCCTAGAAAGATGTCTTTCCAAAGCAAGATAGAATGGTGAGTAGCAGCCGTTGGGAAGAAAGGAGACAAAGTACGATTCGACGCATTCCCGATGTTTTTAAAATAGCGGGAGAAATAAAATGTCCGAAAGATGGCGAGAGGTTGAAGTAATATTCGACATCACTCAAAAGGATAATATTTTTCCTTGTGATGTTACTCATTATCTCCAACAACCAATCGTGGGAAGGTATCAAGGAAGCCGAAGATAGGAGAAATTGAGCTTACTATCACAGGAGTAGCGGGAAAGATCCCCGAACAATTAATCTTGGGAATTGAATTTCTTGAGGAGCATAAACCTTGGGAAAGATTACAAGACGGAATGGAGTTCACGTGGCTAATAAAAGATACTGATTCGGATGACCACTAGTCCATTCTCCATATACATTTCTATTGGAATGTTATATCTTGAATATAAGGCCGAGTATTTATTTCGCTATATTGAAGATTCAGTCTTTGGAATATGTCTTGCAAAGCCGGATGTTTTTCCTAAAGAAATTGGAGAAGATTTACGGCTATTGCGGAAGAGATTTCTCTAAAAGGATTCTTATCCTTAATAGGGAATTAAACAAGCGAAATAATGATCGGAGGTGCGGCGTACCCGTGGTACAAAGTAAAGACGCCACCAATCTATTTCCATGATACATGTGCGAGATATTTTGCTAGGAAACAATTTCCTACAAATATTCAAGCGGTTCACACAAGAGAACGAAACGAGAAGACTTATTTTCACAACCTTATGTGATCATAAGATTATTGTCCAAAGATCGCTGGGAAGCATTTTATAGAAAAATGCCCATTAATTTTCGCGGCAAGCGTGGTGATGAAGCCAAACTTCGCAATCCAAAAATGGCGGATCGAAGGAAATTTGGTGAAGCTTTATTATCCTATAGACAATTTGGTTCGATCAAAGGATCAAAAGATATGGGATAATAACTTGTATTCATTCGAGTACAAGGAGAAGAACAAGTAACTCCGGAAGCCATTGCGGAATTATGGATGAGTCTAATGGAGAATCCACGAGTGACGTGACCTAGAGGAACAAATATCACTCGAGGATATCAAGAAGAAGATCCAAAGGAATTACAATGAAGATCCTTTGGCTTGGTGGGATAAGAACGAGCTTAAAGCTTCCTTAAAGGTTAAACCTGGAAAGGAGTACGAGTTCGTAAGATTCAAACCAATCCTTATGAACCGGGAGGATCGTGAGGATATGCGAGAAGATACTTAAGGAACATCTTGACCTTAAGTTAATTTCACCAGGAGTTTCTCCATACAAGATCCGGGGTTCTTAGTCGAAACCATGGAGAAATCAAGAGAGGAAAGCGAAGACTTGTTATTAATTACAAAGGGATTAATAACATTTTAGAGTTCGACGGATACTATATCCCAAGTAGAGAACATTTGGTTAACTGTATCAAAGGTGCCAAGATATTCTCAAAGTTCGATTGCAAGTCTGGATTCTACCAGATTAAGATGGAGGAAGAAAGTAAGAAGTTTACAGCTTTCTCTACACCACAGGGACACTATATTTGGAACGTGATGCCTATGGGATTGGCTAACGCACCCCAGATATATCAAAGAAAGATGGATAATCTTTTCAAAGATTATTTCAGTTTCATGTTCGTGTATATCGACGACATTCTAATCGCATCAAAGAACATGAAGGAGCATCTCAAACATTTGGAAATATTTTGGATGTTTGTCACAAAGAAGGATTAGTGCTTTCGGAAAAAGAAGGCGGTAATCACAACAAGAACAGATTGAATTCCTCGGAATTGAAATCGATGAATCTGGAATTATTCTACTGAATCATATTGTGGAAAAGATACTGAGGATTTCGGATACACTAAAAGACAAGAAGCGACTTGAGTTTTAAGGGAGTTGTTAATTTTCTTTGGAATGTTTATTAACAATCTAGCATACTACGAGGAAGGTGTTTAGCCCATTACTTAAAAAAAAAAAAGATGCGATATTCAAATGGGAAGATGAACATCAAGAAGGAATTAAGCAACTTAAAGAAGTTTGTAAACGACTTCCAAAGCTTGCGATTCCCAAGATGAGGATGGACTGGTTCTTTATACAAATGCGGTGATGATTGGTGGGCGGCGTTCTTCACGAAAGTCACACCAAACGAAGAAGTGCCATGCGCAGATCTCTGCATCGGTTTATTCACCCCTAGTGAAGCAACTCGGTGGCACATTAACGAGAAAGAATTCTTTGCGATCAGAAAGGCTTTTAAAAAATGGCCTCTATTTTTACTGGCTAAAAGTTTACTTTAAAATTGATAATTCAAGTGTCAAGGCTTTTAAAAAAACAAAATTGAATCAAAACCGAGAAAAGGCTCGATTACTTAGATGGCAAACTGAATGTCAATATTATGATTATGATATTGTCATTATAAAATCTCATGAAAATATTCTTGCGATTTCTTAACACGAGATGGAAGGACACGTTCGTTGTTGGACGGAGTCCTTAAACGAGTAAGACATCTCGAGGGAAAACCTGGAGAGTCTAGAACGCGATTTTGGGGCGTTATGTCCTAATCGAGAAGTTCTTGGGCGACTTCAACAGGCTGACCAGAAATCCGTTTCTAGTCAAATACGAGCATGCCGGTTTGCTCAAGGACAATTGTTCTTAAGCGCTGCAAGGGCCTCTCTTCCAGGCCGCATCTCCTATGGTGCAAAAAGGGCCGAGAGAGTACGGGGCTCTAACCCGAGGTTATGGATTCAAGTACCATAATCACAAGTGTTGCATGTGATGCATCCCCGAGGATGTACAAATCGTAACGAATGTTGAAGCTCAGGTGTCACAACCCGAGTCTTCAAGTCAACCCAAAGACCTGGGGTAAAAGAGGGAGAGTTGAATCTTAGGCCACGAGACAGGCAAATCTAAGGTTCAAACTGACGAAATAAGATTTCTCCTATGCGGGTATATCGGCAATGGGAGAAACTAGTTACAAGACAAGGTATTAACCCGGAAAAACAATGGTTGATATCTTAGGAAAGTATCCCGAGTTTGGATGAAACCAGAAGTCATCCAAATGAAGTACATGAATGGTATACTTTTGGAGCTTTAACTTCAATCTATACCGTGTCACCGGGATTCCCGAAATTTCAAAATTACCGAAATGGATTGGGGAAGCGATTTACGAGACCTGGGCCAATAATCCACACTTGGCCGAGGCGATATTTTGGAACTGTATTTTATCGGTGTAGCTCCTGAACCAAATGAAGAAAGGCTTTAATGAAGCTTTTCATTTCATCAAGCTAAGAAGACCGGATGTAAATGCTTTAAAATATATTAAGCGCGGTTTCTCGAAAGAAGGACCAGTGTTAGTAGGAGCATTTTTCTCAAGACGGCTTCTACGAGGCGAGCATGGGGTCTTTGGGTTTGTCTAATCGAAATGGACAAAGTCAAATATCCATTCAAGTTCTTCCAAAATTCGGCAAATGGCTCTTTCCTTTTGAATTCGATGGACCGGATCAACCACGGGGTTTGCGAGAAGAACTCTTCGAGACCAAAGAAGAATTCTCTGGGAAAACAAGATTCCGGCAAGCAAAGAAACTTACCGGAAATTCTGTAATATGGCGCATGTTGGCCGATGGATCGACCGGATCTGTCAAGCATGCCCGAAAAAAGGAACCGAGTTTGGGAAAGGTTTTCGACCCAAACCCGACCGACAAGACCCGGTAATTTGGAAAGGACAAGGGCCCACTCACAAAACGCGTTTTCCTCGGGGACCACGCAAACCAATTTTTAGAAGATTCCCGACAACTTTCACATGGGGTGAGTCACGCGGAAGAAAAAAAAAACCACCAAGCGAGGCAATAATGCGAGGATATGACGTAAGCGATGGCGTCATAAGTATCGGCAAGATTTGGAGTCCACCTTTCAAGTCCGGACTTACATCTATAAAAGCGAGATTTGAAGGAAGCTAGGGACATCGAACATTTTCCTTAGTTTTCTTACAATAAAACCCGAGTGAAAAATTTGTAATATTTTGAGTGTTTTAGTTTTAAGTTTTTATGTATTTTCGAGTGCAAGCCTCATACATGAGAGGCTAAACCAAGTATTCTCCTCCCAAAAGGAGATTACTAATGTAATAAATTTTCTTTAAGTTCTTAATAAAATAAAGGCTTTTGTTCAACATGTGTTCATGATGTACTATTGATCAATTCCCTTTGAAAAATTACTTTTACGCCTTGGGTAGGAAAGCGAACCAAGGCCGTCTTGCCGATTTTACGAAGGAGTCGGATAACTTGCGATCATCTTCCCGAGGGTGAGGTTGAACAGTGAGGAGCTGTTTGTCAAACGATCTGGGGGCAATAATTTTCCGATTTGGTGGCGTTGCGAACCACTTAACCGTCTTTGTTTCGGTCAAAAGAGGTATGAATTTTAAGGGATATATTAATTTTACGGAAGCATGTTGGGCGATATGGTCGTAATGGACTATTTTCATTTTCGATCTAAAGACCCAATTTGTATACGGATAAATACTTGAAATAAGATCTTGATTGAAGTATGTCTTGTTGAGTTTATAAGTGAAACTTTGACATGATCCATTTAAAACCTCGAATAGAGACTGGATCTAAGTAGGTGTAACAATGCCACGAACAAAACAAGTTCTGAAAAAAATCGGGTTCTTATTTCTCGAAAAATCCGAAAAACAAATTGATTAGGGAGTGAAAACCTTTTTATTATTGTATAATGCAATATATTTATCCTTATGGAGCAATTTGCCACAAATTAGAGTTTAAAGGGATAACTAGAACTATTGTTTTTAAAGAATGAAATCCTAGGGGCAAAATGGTCCAAAAGTTGCAAAGAGTAATTATTTTCGTAGTTCGGGATGCAAAAGGTTAAAAATAAAAGTCTAGGTTGTGAAGTGTAAAAAGGGGTAAAGTTGAGGTGGTTAAAAATAATTATCTCTTCACAAAATTAGAGTAGAAACATGAAAGTACTTTTATTTGTTAGTTGAGAATGACAAAGTTTTACGCCCTATGGGCGGAAATAATACTGAAATTACAACAAAAATATTTAATGCCTATGGGGCGGAATAAACGAAAGTAAATAAAAATACTAAGGCCTCCGAGAGGCAAGTGAGAACTTGGTGTGTGGCGGAAGCTAAGGAGATCCTCGATTTCTATGGAGGTGTGATGTTCTTGCTGCTTTGTTGGGAGAGTTCACTTCATCCTCAGTGTTATCGCTTATTGTCTCTGGATAACTTTAATGTCTATGACAGTCACGACCATCACATATTCCGTGATGAGCCTCATTTAGAGGCTCATTGTGGAGAAGATGGAACACTAGTCCGAGGAGGAGAGTCAAAAGTCCGTCTTTGCTTGGTACAAAAAATTCACGTGGGTGATGAATCAAACTGTCTTCATGGTGTGACGAGGGGCATCCCCTACTACTCTCTTTCCGGTCTGATCATGATCTTGGTTGGTCGGCGTATTATTGCGGGCGACCTTCCGAATTAGTCTTTCGATAGCACAACTTAGTTGAATGCAAGTTCTAGTTGTGTGCCCCCTATCAAAGTGGAAGTAACAAAGACGGTTAGACCGAAATTGTGCGGGATTGTCTCTCATTTTCCGAGGAGGTTGAATGATTCCTTGCTTTCGGCGGTGGCGATATTTTGGTCGATGGTTGGTTCAAGGAATTATCGCTTGCCCACCATTTCTTCTATGTGTTCGGTGGCACTCATCCCCCTCTCTAATCTTGTGCTTGTTCCCCGGGGGACTTCATGGATTCATCCGCCCGGATGGGTGCTCGGTATGATTGGCGATTCTCTTTGGAGTGAGGAGAAATCCTTCTTCCAATGGACCCACAAAATGTTCTCGGGAGCGGCACGTTCTTTGAATCCTAGTTAAGGTCTCTGTTGGATGTTGGTAACTTCATTTACGACTTCCATGTGTTGTCCCATAAAATCGCATAAACGTTCTCCCACCTTTTGCGAAACAGTGTGTGTGATGGTCTTATGGTTTTCCTTCTGATGGAGAATTGTTGCATGAAAGCCTCAATGAATTTGTGAGCGATGATGGAGCCTTCCTGAGCTGAATGAACCATGAAGGGCTTGCTTGTTTATGGTAGTTCGGAATGCTTTGAAGTAGGTAACATCCGTCATCTCGTAGAGATCTGCTTTCGCATAAAATTAATCCAAATGCTCCTAGGCATCTCCGGTTCCATCATACTTTGGGAAATTGGAGGTCTTAATTCCCGTCTGATGGCTCGATTAGGATGGCGGGGGCGATGGACTCTCTTCATTGAAGCAATAGCTTGTGAGTGGGTATGACCGGTTGTCTTTGCTGGGACTCTTCAACTAATGGCGACTATTCATGATTCTCGTTGCATCTTTCTTCTCTTCTTCCCTGTCCCTCCAGGTCAAGGTCTTCAGGGGTGGGCGGAGCCCAAGGTAGTCCTCCTGTTGCTTCGGTTGTAGCTTGATGCCTCAGGGAATTCCATGCAACTTCTTCTAACACGATTTGGAGAGTTTCCTTGGTCAGGTGAATTTCTTCAATAGGCGGAGCTCCTCTAGATGGAGGTGGCATCACCCTTTCTTCTTGCGGGGGAGTCCGGCGCCCTTAGGGTGTAGAGATAGTTGACCTTCCACCTTCTTGATGGCCTTTCCTATTGTTGATCTGTGGATCCATGGCCAACAGCTTGATGTCTGACTTCATGTGCTTGCGATCGAGTTTGCATCTTCGTGTACTTTGGCTGGTTCCCACAGACGATGCTAAAATGATGCTGCTTTTAAGGGCAGATCACTCCAAAGCTAAAGTTTCTGATAAAGTCCTTCTTCCCAATTGGGAATTCTTCAAGTCTTCTTCTCCAGGAGCTGGAAGTTCTTCAGACGGGAACTTGTCTGCACACACTCAAACGTTAGAAGGCCCCGAGATTATCCTAGGGAGGCTCCTCCGACGCTCAAGTCAGCACAGTGATCGAGAGAGAATAAGACAATAAACAAATGCTGAATTGTATGCATATGAGTAATTATGTGTCAAATTGTACTTACAAATAAAGATGAGGGGCCTTTATATATATGGGTGATGGACCCTGTGGGCCGCGTAGGAAAAATTGGCCTACGGGCCAGTCCCGAGCTCCTTTAGACCGGGTTATTCTATTAATAGCCCATTGGGGAATTAATATTAAATCCATATACAAATCAAATTATATATTTAATTATTAAATGTCGTTTTTGCTCCCAACAGACAGTTTTCTTAATATTTACCTTTATTTTCACTGAAAATTACCTTCCCACCTATTTTGATTTTAATTACAGATTCCTTTTGTTTTAAAGATCTCAAGAGACACTCTTAAAAATATTAATTATTTAATTATTATTTATGAAAATCAAGAATAGAATACTTTATTTAACAAAAAAACTATTTTATATCACAATATTAACGTAAATCACTATAGGAAAACAAGAAAAGTCCAACGGAAAAATCTGTTGGAATTTGGCTAATTACCGTTGAAATCATCGATTCCAATAGAAATTTCAATAGAAAATGCATCGTTGGTAAAAGGGCCGTTGGAATGGCAAAATTCCAATGGAAATTCCAATAGAAAAATATTCCAACGGTACTTCCAATATTATTTATCCATTGGAATATACTACCGTTGAAAAAAACTACAACATTTTTTCCAACACTAATTCCAACAGAGTTATATCATTGAAATTTAGTCTAACGGTATATCTATTAGAATATATATAATCATTGCAAAAAACTCAAACGGTTATTCCAACAGAGTTATACCATTGGAATTTAGTCCAATGGTAATTCCAATGGTATATATTCGTTGGAATATTCAATCATTTTATCTCATTATCTAATATCTTTAACTTTCTATTAGGTCACCCACAATCAATTTATCCCAAGTCAAGCACATTTAACTATGTAGTTTCAATATAATTGATTCCAAAAGAGAGGATATATTTTATCGATATAGATAATACTATCAAATCTTTTAACCCCTATTGAAATTTTCCAACAACATGTACCGTTGAAATTTCTGTTGGAATTTAGAAACTCCAACATAAATTGCAACGATTAATTCCAATATTTTGTTTACCGTTGGAATTTTTGTTGGAATTTTCCAATGATATGTTCTAGCGATGGAATTTCTGTTGGAAATTTTAAAATTCCAATAGTATTTCTAATGATTTATACCAATGATTTTATTATTGTTGGAATTACCATTGGGATTTTCCAACGGTTTTATGTGGTGTTGGAATTTCCGTTGAAATTTTAAATTCCAATGGGAATTCCTATAGTTTATACCAATGGTTTTGTTTATCGTTGGAATTTTCATTGGAATTTTTCAATGGTATAATGTAGCATTGGAATTTGCATTAGAATTTTAAAAATTCCAACAATTTTCTATTTCGTTGGAATTATTTTTTTGGAATTTGATTGTTTTGTTGTAGTAAATTCAACAACGTCATTTTATAATTTGTCTAGTTTAACTTAGTTGCTTTATATTATTTAGTTTGTTCAAACAAAACTTGAAGTTTCACATTTTAAACTTCAATATTTTTTCAAATATTTTAAAAGGAATAGTTAAATTGAAAGATAAATTATAGGTTTTAATTGAAAAGGAGAAGTTATATATTTTATTAATTGAAAAGACAAAATGATAAGTCTTAACCCAAAGACCAACTTTCTCTGTAAATTCGATAACAAAAAAAGAAACGGTGCTACTCACAACGTGTACCAAAGTAATAAATGACCACAAGTCAACCACGTAACTAAATTATGGTCTCATTAAAACCAGGACAAAGAAAACCCGAAGGCAAAAACTTTGCTTGGGATAAAGAGTACCCCAAACAAACATAAAATATAAAGAAGATATGACGAAAACGATCATGATTTAAAGCTTCTACAATCTCAATAGGAGCCACAACTGATCATGTAATGACAAAAAATAACTTAAAAGTCAATTTAAACGGAGGTCATCTATTTCTAGAAGATTTTCGAATGCCATTGTTATTTGCTTGTTGATCAATTGTGGGTGCCAAATATTGTCTTGATGGTCCAATGAGTTTGAACGCATATGATGCGTGGGTGCATCTTATTGCTCGTCATGAAGCATACACGACCATAAATGCATGAATAGGACGACTAAGATGGACGACCTCTAATGAACGTTGGATCTGAGTATTTGATTGCATAGAATTTTGGGAGCTTTAATTTTGTTGAAATTCATGTAGGGCTTATAAAGGACCATGCCAGTATTATCCTAGGCAACTCCGTATTAATCTCCGTAGACAAGTATGAATGTCATTAAGAATGTCAAAAGAACTGGAAGTGGTGATACCTTAAGTGGAAGCACCCCATTGTATTGGGCCGAACAAGAGGCACACATTGTTTGTCAAATGGAGCAACCATGCAATCTTCTCCTGTCTGATCTATTATTTTACATGAATTGGAACATCAACGACGAGGTTACATATCCATCTCAGTATGATTATCCTTATCCTTCTTATTTGCATATTTATTTTCCACTCAAATACAAGAGATGTTCAATAGCTGCTTGCGCCAACACAAAAAACAAAAAAACCCTAAATATTCCAGGCACAACTGTGAATTGCGCCTCGACCAAAAAACAAGAAAAAAAATATTTATCGGAAATAATTTCGATAGTCACCTACCAACCAACCCCTTTATTACCCCAACCCCTTCCCCCATCTTTAAATAGCCCTTCCCATTACTCATTCCACACACACACACAAAAATTGAAAACATTTCCTCCCTTTCTTACTTCAGTGTCCGTACGCAGTAATTTCCAGCAGCGACGCGACATCAATTTCCAGTAGCGCCATAATTTTTTGGGGGCAGCGACAAAATCTTCCGGCGTATGTATTAAATGTTTTATGATAATTTTTCTACTCAAATATGTTGTATGCTAATTTCTTTACAATATGTTATATGCAAAATGAGCCCAACCCGACCAAGCCGAAAAAAAGCAGTCAAACTTCAATTTTAGAGGCCCGATGAGCCAGTCTATTTGGCTCAACCCATTCGACCGAAACATCGGTGACATGTGTATTTTCATGGGTTGGGCGAGTTGGGCTCCATAAATAGTGGCTCGATCACTATTTAGCCGGCGAACTACCCAAAACTTTCCCTTTGGCCCGTCAGTGACCGACACCGGGCTGGCCTTACCCTACCCGTTTGATATCTCTAGTTATATGTGTTTATTTTTTTTATAGAATATGTCGTATGTATTACTTTTTTGTATGCATTAATTTTTTTTAGACAATATGTTAACTTGAATGCATATTAAGTAACTTAGGTATATTATTTTATATGTAGTATGTAGTCTATTATTAATTTTGTTATCAATTTTTAACTGTATAATCATTATAATATATAGGAAATATCAAACATGATCACCATAATCGTACATTTGGGAAGACAAATTGTGCAAACTGGCTACGAAGTGAGATATGACCGTAATGCAATTGGTGCTAGGAGGATTTCACGTAGAACAATTTTTTTGAAATTGACTGAAATATTATTTTCAATGACAGGGGCCGATGTAAGTCAATTCAAGTTGAAAGTTTCAGCTAAATACTGTTATAAAAAAGCGTGTGGAATTGTTTCAGTTACAAATGATGAAGATTTATGGCCTTTTCTAGCGGATGAGATCTTCTATTCCAAAACCGTGTTTCATCTCCTATTCCAACCGTGTGGATGATTGACACGTGTATTACACTTACCATATTAGAACCCCACAATTTATGCTTGAAAATAAACATGGTAAGTGTAATACACGTGTCAATCATCCACACGGTTGGAATAGGAGATGAAACACGGTTTTGGAATAGAAGATCCTATCCGCTTTTCTAGATCCATCAGTTGTGATTAAGTTTATTGATCTATTTATAGTTTTAGAGCCCATAATTCAGAATGTTGATATGAATGCCTTAGTAGAATATAAGGGTGTAAACGGATCAAATCCAGTTGAATATTAAGATATTCTATTCTTATTCGACTCATTATTATATACTATTCTTATTCATATCTTTTAATGTTCAAATGCAAAAACGATTCTATTCTTATTCTTATTTGGAAATATATTTGAAAAGTCGGTTTTTATTAGCCATTCCCATCAAACCAAAATATTTTTTAGCCATCTTTTTCTAACACATCTTTTTTAGCCAGTTTGGGGTGTGAAAAATCCAATTTGCCTTTGAGTCAATGTAACTGCACAAAAACCCACATCCCTGTGACTTGGCATCGAGTTACTGTGACTCGACATCGAGTTACTATAAACTGTAACTCGATGTCGAGTTATTGTAACTTGATGTCAAGTCACTAGTGACTCGACATCAAGTTACAGTAACTCGACATCGAGTCACAACACTTATTATAACCCAGTTATTTTGTTTTTCTCCAAAAAACTTTGAATTCACATAACTTTTTCGTTTTAGATCCGTTTTGCATGTATAATATATCAAATTGATCCTCTTTTCGATATCTATAATTCAACACCTATATTGCATATTCAAAACGAAAAATACATGTTCGATTTTTAAAAAGTTTGGAAGAAAGAGTAAGTGGATAAGTAAAAGAGAGATAAATAATCCAAATATCAAAACAACATGCTAGAAAGGTATGAATGTCATTTTACACCCCAAAATGGCTAAAACAGATGTGTCTACAAAAGATGGCTATTTTTCATCTTTACATTTTGTAAATGACTATTTTGTACCATTTTCACTATATTTGAATATATACAGACTAATTCAAATATTGAATTTTATCCTACATATATATGGATATATATATATATATATATTCCAACAATATCTGATTAGATTGCAACATTAACTATAATCTAAATATCAACTTTGGGTCATGAGATCGTTAAATACATCATCAACATATTAATCACCAAATACACCAACAAAAAAGTGTATATTGTCGAAATCATCAAGAATATACTACAATGATGCTAGTTAGCATCCAAAGCATGCTCGTATTTGAACATCAACTAGTTCTTCTTTCTTCTATGTAAAAATAAACTAAGTAGAGATCAATGTATTTTTCTCAACATACTAATGAAAGTTTAAAAAGAGAACTTACATATGTCATAATAGACTTCTTGATACCATTTTAGACAAAATATTAAACTTTAACTCATGAGATTTCCACCAAGCTAACACATCAAAATTGGAGGCAACTTCTCTATCCTAACACCTAAAAACCCATTCCTCAAAGTAAATGTTCAACTCTGACTTCACATAAACATCATTTTCAATGGTGCATAAATACTGATCAAATTGTAAATGCATTATGGACTTTAATTATATATAGACTTACTAGTTTGGCCTTTTATAAGTAATATTTTGTTAGAATAAAGTTAATTTGATTTTGATGATTTTAACTGAGTTATTTCATTTTAATCAAAACGATTATTTGGGCGCTGTCAAACTCTGATTTTATCTTATAAAGTTTATTTAAATTTTATTTCCAGTTAAAATGATAGCAATCGATCGCCATCAAGGGCAACGGGTGTCTGAAAGACTTGCTCGAATTATTCTCGAGTCAAAACGCCCCTGGAAAAGGGCGACTAGTCGCGCTAGTGAGCGACCGGTACATGAAAATCATTCCCCATAAACTCCTCTGTTCTCCTTCCTTCAGACGGTCCCCATAAAGGGTGACCAGTCCCCTTGAAGGGAAACCTGTATCAAATCGTATTAACTTTCTGTCAAATTCCGATTTTACAAATTGATGACCGGCTGCCCCAGCTTAGATTAGCAGATTTTGAACATTGCAACATATAAGATTTTTACTTTTATAACTTTATCACTTTTGGCCATTATTTTGTGGATCTCGTGATCTTCTTTCTCCAGACAAATTCAAAAATGAGAAGCCTATGTTGGAATTCAAATCTTGGAGCTCTTCTATAAATAGATGAAAAAGATTGGAGGATTAATACAACAATAATTACAAGACAACAAGAAAAAGTCAGCAAATTTCTCAAGCCTTCATTTATACTCTTGTACTTTCACATCTTGCTTATTATGCACTTTCACATCTTGCTTATTATGCTTCTTTCTTGATTACACTTGTACCTTCAAAGTTGTATACATTCATTGAGGTGTAATCTTGATTGATCAAAATAATCCAAAACAAATATTACTTGTTAAGTGTTCTTTTGGTGAGAGCACACTTGGTTGATTAGACTAGGTTTTGAAGAGTTTGGTACTCTTCAGAGTTGTTGGTGTAAGAAGAGTTTGGTGCTCTTCTCATTGAGTAGTAATCATATGGTATTGATTATCAATTTTTGTTTTCAAAATCCATTATGACATATCAGGTGGTAGTGGATTAAGCTGTAGGTGAGTAGAACCACTATAAATCATTGTGTTCATTCTTCTCACTATCTCTTACATTCTTGAAAATCCTCACATATTCGAAAAAGAGAAGAAACATCGAAAAATCAGGAAAATCTATTCACTCCTCCAGATTTTCGTTGCCACTTGGACTAACATATTTGGCCTTTAATAAGAGAATATGATTTATTATATATTAAAAATGTGCATAAATAAATATGTAATTATATGTATAAAGATCGTATACAAGTGATTTGTATAAATATAAATATAAGTATATAATATTATTCGAATATTATTCTGAATACTCGAATCGAATATAATGATATTCATATTCATATTGCATAATATACGAATATGAATATATATTCTTATTTGGATTCATATTCTAATTTTGTGAATTCGAATGTTAATATACGTATCTGAATCCCGAATCGAATAAAAAAGATTCACTTTTTTTACACCTCTAGTAGAACTAGAACTAGAACATGACTATTATCTGTATATCGAGTCCCTTAGAGGAGTAAGAGTTCCTGACCTATCTGAAGTTATAGGGACATGGAGCCAAGCTCGTCCGCTTCTTCTGACCAGCAGGATATTAATTATGCAGAACATGGCCTTCATAGGAGCAGACAAGAGAGACACCCGTTGGGATGTGGCATTGGTGGTTAAAGATATTAGAATCGACTTATTCGAATTATGTATGTAGCGATATTTTGTTAAGACATTTTAGTTTCTGTATTGTCGAATTTACATTTCGCAATATGTTACTACAAGAATTTCGCTAAATGACAAAGGATATATTATGTTATGTATTACAATAATCAACTATTGTCAAAGATGGTGTTGTAAAAAAGCCGCTGAATGACAACGATTTCAATTCGTTAGTCTTTAATAATAAAGACAACAGTTGTAATTCATTGTCTTTCGATGCTAAAAGACAGCGGTTGGGACAACAGTTGGTAACTATTTTTGAATTTTGAAATACAACAACGGATTTCCACAACGGATAATGTCCGTTGTGGTTTTGAAGTATACCAACAGTTCGACAAGGCTTTAAAACCATTGTAATTCATAATTGTTTCAACAACGGATCAAATCCGTTGTGGCTTTAAAGTATTACAACATTTTTACAAGCCTTAAAATTGTTGTAATTTTGGACTACGGCTAATGCAGTATTTATTTGGTGTCTACTATTTCTTCACATATGGTAATATAAATTTTTATTTCATGCATGCAAAAATCAAAACAACATATAATTGATTAAAACAAAACATGACATTTAAATGATTGTATTTCGTACATGTCCGAAGTGTTTAACGAACAATATCAAGTATTTAATGAAACATATCTAAAAAGCGTATAACAAAACGTCTAACAAGTCTTTAACAAAAAGTGTAACAAGTGTTCTCAAAACTACACTAATTCTTTTATTGATGGGCGGTACAAAAGCACTAAAATATCAAGTTCAAGACTACAAATTAGAAGTATATATACATCAATATACATGAAAATCGATTCCATTGTGGATATTGAATTTTAAACTCAAAATGAACAAAAACTAGTTAATTAGAGAATGTGCACAATCTTTATAACTATGAAAATTTGCATATAACTATGAACAAAATACCTATTCACTCATGTATATGGTCTTGGACGCATTCTGCCCACTCCGATCACACTTCATCAATTTGAACTTGAGAATACTCAACATTTGAGAACTGAGAGAAAACATAGGTTATATAATTGGCTCCAATTATTAAATATTTGCAAAAAATATGAGAACGCCAAATTTTAATATAATTTACTATTGATCGCAATGAAGTCATGTATGTAGTTGAATCTTCTACGTACAACCTGCCTCATGTACTGCATCACAAAATAATCGCATTGCAATGCATCGGGTTAAGAGGAGCCTATGTTTGAATAATTTTAAATAACATGAGTCCGAATACGCAAGTAAAAGCTCTTAAACTAAACAAATTGATGCATATGCAAAACACATAATCACGGTGGATTAGCAATTAAAGTATACATAAGAATAACATCACATTACTTTAAAATGATTAAAACAAAAAAACTATTGGTGAATTGCATAGACTTAAGTAAGAATTAAAGATTGTGTTTATTTTAAAATTGATTATTGTGTCATTAATCTTACTTATTGTGTTGTGCTTAAAGGAGCGAGACAAAAAGGTGCACTAAGGTAGAGCATATGCTAATGAAGACTCAAGGCATTAGTTATATTATGCAATTCTACAGAAACTGAAAACTGAAGAAAAGGTTGGGATTGGGTTTAAGTCATGATACGAACTCGAGAGAGGTCTTATTTGAATTCATCTTCATGAAGTATTGTACTTTTGATGCAGAAAATCGAAAAAGCTGAACATGATATTGCATTCTCTTGAGTCTGGACAGTCAGTCCTCAGGCAAACACGTTTACTATGATGATAATAGCTGAGTAAATGACTCTCTTAATCATAGTGGCATAGTTCTCTCTGTTCTTATTTGATTCGCTTTTTGTATATATTATTTATTTTAGCCAGGAAACAAGAGAAATGAAAGAGAAAATTTCATAACACGAAAAAGTTCCAGCATTTGAAAGACTTGCCTAAATTATAACAAATTGATCTCCTCAAACCTTTTTAATTTTGTTTCGTCTGTTGCATTTAATTTGGAGATTGAAGTATGCATATGACAAAAAATCTCAGTAAAGTCAAGTCAAACCTTCCTACAACAGCACATTACTATTATCTTTCAAATCTCATTACACACTTTAAAAAGAAAAAGATAATATGATTAAGACAACTGACGATCAACCAAATGCATAATCATACTTGTGATCAATACAAAATCACATCAGCCACATAACATTACATAGATATGAATGGTATTATATACAAAAGTTAAGCCTTAAATCAAGGAGCATTTTGAGCAGACACATTGTGGAAGTCTCTCTGCCAATGCACCATACCCAACTCAATGAGAAATTTTGAAATCAGCAAACTAAAAATGAACAAGACATCCTAGAAACTAGTCTGTTACTTGTTCGGAGAATGGAAGATTTCACACAAATAGTTATTAGAATCTTTTCTGTTAGTTTGGTAGCTTGACAATTAGTTAGTCAACACTGTTAGAGTTACTTACAACTGTTTGCATTCAATTGCTTATTCTGTGTATAAACAAGTGCACACCAGATGTAAAACTTTAAGAAAATCATTATCAATAATATCGATCTCTTAGATGCTTTCTTAGAATGTATCAGTCAAGTTATCGAGCCCTCACCAGATTTGCCAATGACGAGTTCTTTTTCTTCGTTTTCTCCGGTATTATTTTTACATCTACTCTCTTCCAAGCTCAGTCATGATAACTTTTTCATCTGGAAAAGATCAAGTTATTACTACAATTCGTGGCCATCGTCTTCAATCATTTCTTGATGGTGCCATTGCTCCACATTCGAAGTTTCTTCTCTCTGCTAATGGTTGTTTAATTTGTAATCCAGCTTTCCAGGAGTGGGAACATCAAGATCAACTCATTTTATCTTGAGTCTTGGCGTCTGTTCATGAAGATATTCTCAGTCGTCTGGTAAATTGTGAAACCTCTGCTTCAGGTAGGTATACATTGGAGATCTATTTTGCTGCACAAGTTCGAGCTAAAGTTAACCAATACAAGCTGCAGTTACAAAATCTTAAGAAAGGGTCACTCTCTATCAATGAATATGTGCTGAAAATTCGTCATTGTGTAGATATGTTAACTTTAGTTGGATGTTTGATTGCTAAAAAGAATCATGTTGACGCTATTTTGGAAGGATTTCTTACAAGAAATAAAACTTTTGTATTATCTGTCTCGACTAGGAATGATTCTTACACTATTGCAGAGATTGAATCTCTCCTTCTTGCTCATTAGGCTCAAATAGATCAATCTGATACGACAATTAAGTCAGTCGTGGCTAATGTTGCTATCTCTCACCCTCACACTTTATCTCATGGTCAATTCTCTGGTTCTAATTCCCAAAGTCAGTTACCTGGTTTTTCAAGAAGAAGAAGCTTTGTGCCCCATGGTCATTTTTGTGGTTTTAGAGGATCTAAAAGGTTTCAGAGGGGGAGAGGTTTTTCTTCAAATCGTATTATGTGTCAGCTATGAGGAAGGAACAATCACCTAGCACCTCAGTGTTACTATTTCTTTGATCATTCATTTCAAGGTCCAACTTAGTGTCTCAGAATTTTTCTCAGCCTAGATCACATGCTTCTCACACTAATCAGTCATTTCAAGGCAACCTTGCTTGTGTAGTACTTAGTGTCCAGTCCTTCTCCCTCAGGGTCCTCCCCACAGTCTCCTGTAAATTGGTCTCCTGGAAATGAAGAATGGTACCCTGACTCAGGTGTTATGAACCACATCAAACCTGAGTCTCAGAACTTGACGCAACATACTCCTTACACAGGTTCATAATAGGTTAAGTTGGGCAATGAAAAGGGCTTACATATTCATCATATTGGTTCTTGTTACTTTTCTTCCCTTTCATACCTAATTGAACTCTTAATCTCACTCAAATGCTTCATGTTCCTCAGATTACAAAGAAACTTATTAGTGTTTCCAGATTCTCCAGAGACAACAATGTCTACTTACAATTCCACTAAGATCACTGTCTTGTAAAAGATTCTCTCACACATGCAATTCTATTAAACGGCCATCTCCATAATGGTCTTTATGTTTTTCCTAATAAGCAGCTTAATCTTGCTCACTCATTCCACTCCATTTTCTTTGTTTACTTTAGTACATTGTATAAATGAGTTGATTTATTTTCTTTTAATATGGCATCCACTATTATTTCATTCGATATATGGCATAAGTGGCTTGGCCATCCAAGTTATAAAACTATTCAAAGTGATTTGTCACAACATTTTATTCCAAATCTCAAGAAATCTGCAAATTTAATCTGTCTACTACTACATACACTACCCATTTGCAGCTTGTCCATTCAGATTTATGGGGACCATCACCAATGGTTTTCCCAAGTGGCTATATATGTTATATTCACTTTATTGATACTTTTTCCATACATACTTGGATTTATCTTCTCAAACATAAATCAGAAGCCTTTCTTGCATTTTTAAAATTCAAAAATCATATAGAACTTCAACTGGGCACCAAAATTAAAGCTATCCAAACTGACTTGGGTGGAGAGTTTAGGCCTTTCAATGATTTTCTCAGCTATTAGGGAATCATTCACCAACATCATTGTCCCTATACTCATGAACATAATAGTGGATACATACTTAACACTTCTTGCTCAAGCCTCTTTACCAATGAATTTTTGGGATGGAACTTTTAGAGCCTCGATTTGATCTCATAAAAAGACTTCCTACACCTCTTCTAGCCCACAAAAGTCCCTTTGAAGTTCTTTTCCACATCCAACCTTAATATCTTTCCCTCAAAACTTTTAGTTGTCTCTGCTATCCTAATCTCAGACCCTATAATGGACATAAGTTTTCATATAGAACCTTCCCTTGCACCTTCCTTGGTTATAGTCGAATTCATAAAGGATACAAATGTTTGGATTCCACAGGAAAAATTATTATTTGCAGGGATGTCACTTTTGATGAGTCTCAATTTCCTTTTACTCAGACTCATCCATCCACTCCTCCCATCTCTCCCCTTTCTCTATCATCTAATTCTCTCTCTCTCTCTCTCTCTCTCTCTCTCTCTCTCTCTCTCTCTATCTCTTTGAGTACTACATTATCTTCCTAATCCTTCACCTCCTCCTTTTTCTTTTTCCTCCTCCATTCATCCTCAGTCCACTAAAACTGCTGATTTTGTTTCTAGTCCCTTAGCTCATGTCCAATATAATTTTGTTCCACATGTGCAAGGTACTAGTGGGAATTTTATCTCTTCCTCTAACACACATCATATGATTACAAGGACTAAGAATGGTGTGTTCAAACCTAAGGCCTTTGCTGCCAACTCTAAGCCCACTGATCCTCAGATTGTATTTCAAGATGAAAGGTGGAGGCATGCTATGACAGAAGAATATTTGTCTCTTATGAGAAACAACACTTGGCAACTTGTTCATTTACCTTCAGATAAATACACCATTGGTTGTAAGTAGGTGTTTAAGGTCAAAGAGAATCCTGATGGCACTGTAAACAAGTACAAAGCCATACTTGTGGCTAAGGGGTTTAAGTCAAGTTGCTGGATTTGATTTTACAGATACCTTTAGCCCGATAGCGAAGCCTACAACTATCAGAATTGTACTTTCTATTGTTGTCGAAAAACAAAGGGTCCATTAGGCACTTGGATAATGCAAATGCCTTCCTTAATGGGGATCTCAAGGAAGCCGTGTATATGCAACAACCCTATGGATTTGAAGATCTAAATTATCCTCAGCATGTGTGCAAACTTCAAAAGTCTCTCTATGGACTCAAACAAGCACCTAGGGAGTGGTTTAACAAATTGTATCAAGTTGTTTCATCCCTTGGCCTCCATTCTACCAAGTCGGATCATTCTCTATTTTTCAGACACAAGGCAGGATCCACATTGTATGTGTTAGTATACATTGATGATATTTTGGTAGCTGGGAGTGATTCCAATGAAGTTCAAGTCTTTATCACTAGTCTCAGTCAACTTTTTTCTTGAGAGATCTTGGTACATTTGATTATTTTTTGGGCATTCAAGTTCAGACCACACCTCAAGGCATCTATCTCTCTCAAGCTAAATATGTTAAAAATCTTTTGAGCAAAGTCAAAATGCAAAATTTTAAAGATATCCATTCTCCTATGACTACTGGTGAGAGGTTGTCTGCATATGGGGATGATCCAATGTATAATGTGCAACTTTATAGAAACAATATGGGGGCACTACAATATGTAATTATAACCAGACCTGAGATCTCATTTGCATTGAATAAAGTATGCCAATTTATACAAAAACGTTTAATGCCCACTGAAAACAATAAAAATGATTCTTAGATATTGATCTTTTTTTTAGAGCAAGCACCCAAGTCAACTAAGTTGACCAAAATCCTCTTCACGAGAGGGAAGTCTTCGAGCTAGTCCTCTTCCCGAGGGGGAAGTCTTCTGCTCCTTGAACTACTAACTCCTTCTATTGGAAAATGCCTGCACACACGCGCAAACGTTAGAGGGCCCTGAGGGTTGTCCTAAGGAGGCCCCTCTGACGCTCAAGTCAACACAGTGAATAAGAGAAAATAACAGTAATCGAATACTGTAAAAAAATATGTGTAGGAGGATTATGAATTAATTATGAGTTAATTACTTGTAGGTCCCAAGGGGTGATGTGTAAAATATATTTAGAGTTAACTCAAATCAGCTAAGTCCTTGAGGACAACTAGGTTAGCTTACACAGCAAAGTTACCCACTCAACAGACTTGACTGAGCTGTTGATAGTATAACTTAGCTGTTTTCAGCTAACACTTAGAAATTGAGTTGATTTGGTTTGTCAGCGGAAGACTTTTCACCCTTAGTTTTTTACGCACGTTTTTCAAAACTTATTTTAGAAATAGTTATTACTAGTAGATTTAAGTAAGTTTAACTTATCAACAAACATAAAATAAATGCAAGAAATAAAGTGTGCTGAAAAGTAAAATAAACACAAGCAGTTTATAGTGGTTCGAGGATGGGGTAATTCCTCTAATCCACTATTCTCCAACTACTGGAGTAATCCACCAAGTAACCTAAGCTTCGTTACAAAGAAATTATCAGTCCGAGACAACTTTGATCACACAGCCTGCTGCTCCTAGGACTCAGCTTCTTCACAAGACAGCTGTCCTGTTACTTCAGCCTCCTTCAAACCCTTGGACTTTTTCACTAAGCACTCCAACATGTTCAAAGCACCGGTTCGATCTAGAACTTCATCACTTCTCCTGCAACCTTGGAGAGTAGACCCTTTTGTTCTTGAAAACAATTTTCCTCTTCAACTGATGAAGTAATATTTCCTTCACTGAGTGTGTTGGAAAGAGTTCCTTCGAAGTTAGGCTTGAGGATTTCTTTGAAAAGCTTGAGAGATGTTATTAGGTTATTGCTTGATTGCTTGTATGCTTGTATTGAACTCGTAAGTTGTTGGCTTGTCTTGTCTTGCAGCATTGATGTAGATCGTACCATGAATTAATTGCTCTACAACCATTCCTTAATCTCTGGCGGTTTTCAGGTACATCTCATTAGTTTCTTGCTTTTTGCACTATTTCAGCAAAACAACTTTATTGTTGGCAGCCCAACACATGCCTATTTCCAGCAAAACATTGACTTGTCTTGACAACGGATCTCTTTCAGCTTTTTTCAAGTCTTATCTGTTGCATACCCCTTTGACATTCGATTCCAATCATTTTGGGATGACTTAGCTGTTAGTCAGCTAACTGAGATAACATTTCTGTCACTTGACTGAGTCTTCTCTTCACTTCACTCAACTGACACACAACTGGGTCTTTACATCAATCTTCAGTTGAGTCTTGTAATCTTCAACTTAGCTGACTTCTACGCAACTCATACAACCCTATCTATTACAAGTTGAATCACATAGGAAATGGGATGCCAACTTCCTAATCTAAGTTTTACATGGTATCATCAATATATATACATAAATTTTCCCAACAATTTCTCCTTTTCTGATGATGCCAAAACTTAAATAAATACAGAAACGTAAATAATGCACTAACAAGGAATTAATGTATAGAATATGTTAATTTATTGAACATATCATTCTTGCACTTTATAATCACACTTTACAAAGCTTTTTACACGGTATAACCTATACAATGTATCAGAGTTATACACATGTATCTATACAAATGTATTAGAACATTACAAGTATCAGAGCATTTAAGTATACTTACAATCATGTGTATTTATAATTAAGTAAAAATACATCTTGAAGGGGTTTAGCCATCTTCAATGCCTCGACTGCTTCCTTCTTCTCTCATTTTCCTCAGCTCTTCTTCTATCCGCTTTAGCTCTTCTTCTTTTTCTATCTTCTTCCTTCCTCTTTTTTTCTCATAAGCTCTTTTTGCTGAAAGGTATTCTCTCCTCTGCCTTTCTTCCCATTCATGGTTGAGCCTTTCATTTTCTTCTTCTTTCCTACTTCTAGCTTCTTCATTTCTTCTTTCAACTTCAATGTTAGCAAGAGTATGTAGCCTAGCCTAGTAGTTTATGCCCTTCTTCTGTGGATCAACATACTGAACGTCTTTAGGTTTCAAATTTGTGATGGAGTATCTCTCTTCCACTTCCACCACCGCCAAACCTTCCTCTTCCTCTATGTGACTCAAATCCTCCTCTTGGAGTATACTGTATGGGAGCCTTGGTAGTCTGCTGACTACTTGAACTCTGCTGCCTTTCAGCTGATTTACACAAATCGAGTCCTTTCTCCCAATACAGATCCCACGCCTGAGGTAGAGTTTTATTCTTGAAATATCCTTCTGCAGTTCGAGTTTGAAATTACTCTAAGGATCTAGGCTCAGATCCTGCATCAGGTAATGTAAGCTCACGAGGGGGTCTCACAACTGGGGAATCTTTTAGTTGTCCAGCTGGGGGGCCATCAAACTTTGCTTTTATATTTTCTATCCTTCCTTGCTGGCTTTCAGCTACCTCCTCAAACTCAACTTCAATAGGCTCTTGAGTTTTCTTGAAGGCCAAATCAACTTTCTCATCAACGAACATTTTTGAGACAAACACTAAGGATAGAAGTCAGAATCTTCACCTTCTTTGAGGGGTCTTGGCAATCATAATCTTTAAGAGCGGCTTCTTCACTTCACTGCCTTCCCTCTTTTTGCTTGCTTCCCCCTTACTTTCACCTTTATTACTTCATTACCCTTTTTTGGCATCATCACCAAGGGGTAGAGCCAGCTGAGGGAATACTCCTCCAAGGAGTAGATGAATATTGCTATTGGTCATGTCCATTTTGTCATGACTCTTGGAGTATGCTGATCTGAATTCGGATCGCAGAGCATTTGTCTCCGCTGCCATCAACTTCAATTCTGTTTGGAGCATCATAACCTTCGTACGCATGTTGGCCTCTGTTTTCTGAAGTTCTTCCTTGTGCTGTGCCTTCAGCAACTCCATATCACTTTTGTGTGATTAATCCATCCAGAAAATGTGATCCCTCTGTCTCTGCTGAAATTTGGCATTTTTTGAGCTCCATATCACCATCTTGGAAAATAAGGATTTGCAATAGGTGACCTGCTCACGTCTCAGTGCTTTTGTCTGCCCAATCCAATCCCTTATCCTTAAGACCGTGCTTCGGATGTCTCATGTGATACTGGCATCTCTATCGTCGAGCCATTTGTTGAATGCTGTGAATCCTCTTTCCATGTTTTCAATTTCATTATAGATGGCCTTGAAGGCTTTTCGGAAGCCGACTGCATCAACAGACTGCACTTCTAGCCACAATGCATCAAAATCAAATCCAATCAGCACCATTATAGTTTCAACAGGAGTTCCAAGTTCTTCAGCTGGGACTTGCACATGGTACTTTGCACTTTCAGCAGCTGACTCTGCTTCCAAGGGTATATGAGCCTCGAAAGGAAAGTAATCAGCAAATATATCTTCTGGAAAAATAGGTATCTCCACATCTTCTGCTTGTGGAGTTTTACCCTATTCCTTCAATAGTTCTTCAGCTCTTTGTGCTCGACTGTCTTAGCGTCATTGGCATTTTGTGCAGCTGTGTTAGCCTGCGGAGCTGAATGACCCTCAACTGTCTTAACAGCTTCATTGGCATCAGTAGAATCTTCCTTTTGAGTAGACTGTTCCTCGGCTGACTTATCAGCTTCATGGGAAGGTGATGGCACTATGAGAGGTGGGCCATCAACCAATGTAAAGTTAACAGGAGCGGCTTTGTCACTTGCTTGCCTCTTTTTTGCCAGGGCCTCGTTAGCAGCTTTGTCCTCGGAATTCTACATCGATGTTTTCTTGAGAATCATGAAAAGCGCTGATCTCTTCTTCTTCCATGAATTCTTCCTGAGGAGCAGGCACCTGTTATACACTTTTCTTACCCAAGGAAGTCTCAACCTCCTTTCGGCCTTCTTTACCCTCAGCAGTCTCAACCACTAATGGGCTTTCAATTATCCCTTTTGCAGTCTCAACTGCAGCAGGGTCTTCTACATATATCCCTTTAGCAGACTGAGCTACTTCGGAGTCTTTAGTGGCATCCTTCGGAGTCTCAACTCCTTGGATTGCATTTGCAGGGCCAAAAGTCTCAACTCCACTTCCATTCTTTGCCTTGGCTGCATCAATATCTTCATCGGCCTGCATGGCAGCTGAGATTTCACCGAGATAGCCAAAAATCCCGAGCCTCATCAACCCCACTCTACTGTACAATGATAGTCTCACCTTCGCCTCCAAACTTCTCTTTGGTATTATCTCCCACAACCTCCTCCGACCCGGCTGTGGTGGTTTGAGTTTTCCCCTGAACTAACATACCAGCTGAGTCTCGAGTAGTGGGGTTACTCGAAACCCGAGACTCGGCTTTATTTCCTTTTGAGTGATCAGCCAATAGGGCAGGTATCTCAACACCTTCTTCAGGGATTGACTTGGCTATGGTGCCCTCTTCTACTCCATCCTTAGCTTCATCGCCAACTTTCCTGGTATTCTCATCCTCCGAGTGAACTGGGGAGGTGATGGCATCAATTGTCCTCACCATCTCCATAATGTATGGGCTAGGAGAGATCATAATTGAGAAGACTCTCCTTGACCCTTTTTCAGTCTTTGCTCGTGCAGCTCTTTGGATTCTTTTAGTGCTTGCTGCAGCTCCATTGCATCAGCAGGATCCATCTCATCGTCACTGCTGCTGGCTGGCACGAAGCACATTAAGACACTCCTCCAAAGGGGCAGGGTTGAGGTTGTTTTGATTCCTCAATTGCCTTAGCCTTTGCCTTGCGCTTCTCCTCATCATTTTTTTCAAAGAGAATAGTGTTGGGAAATTTATTTGTTAGATTTTGATGATACCATGTAAAACTTAGACTAGGAAGTTGGCACCCCATTTTCCTTGTAATTTTATGTTGTATTAGATAGGACTGAAAGAGCTGAGTGAATTCAGCTAAGTCAAGAATGCAAGAAGTCAACTACAGACTTGAGTGAAAACTCTGCTGTGTGTCAGCGGAGTATAGCCAAGAAGGAAGACAAGGACTCGACTGAAGGAGAGCCAACTGAGGAACAACTGTGTGAAGGTTGAGGAAGTCTCAGTCAAGTCAATTAAAGGAGCCAAGTCTAATAGTTGAAGTGACAGTTGAGTCATTCTCATGATTGGAGCGAGACTCAAGTCACAAGGGGTAAAATCAGCATCAAGTCAAGGCAAATCGACATTGATCCGTTGGAAGGAGGTCAAGGATATTACTCAATATAGTAATATGTCCAAGCTTCCAGGTCTTAAAGTGTTTGGCCCAGAAATATGCAAAAAGGAATAAGCCAATGGGAAACACTGAAGCTTGTATCAGGCCCTGTAAAGTTGCAGAGCCATTTAATACGAGGAAGGGTCGACATCACAAGTAAGAAGTGTCATTTGAAAATAGCTTATCTCTCCAACGGTCAACTTTTCAAATGAGCACTATAAAAGGCTGATGAAGCATTTGAGAAAAAAAACCTAAACCTAGCACGATCGAATCAAGCTATTATCAAGCAAGTTTAACCTGCAATATTCTCAAGCTTATCCAGAAAATTCCTCAAACCTAAAACTCGAAAGAACTCAATCCAAAGACACATTGCGAAAGAAAGATTACTTCAACCAGTTGAAGAGGAAACGTTTAAAGAACAAAAAGGGGTCTACTCTCCAAGTTGCAGGAGTTGTAGAAAGGTTCAAGGTCGAACCAGGAGATTCAAGTTTGTTGGAGGGCTGTGTGATTAAATCCAAAGAGTTGAAGTAGCAAGGCAACTGTCTTGTGAAGAAGCTGAGTCATAGGAGAAGCCAAATTTGTGTGATCAATGTTTGTCTCTGGGCGAGAACTACCTTGTAACTTGATCTGTTACCTAGTGGATTCCTCTAGGAGTTGAAGAAGAGTGGATTAGAGGAATTACCCCATCCTCGGACTACTATAAAATTACTTGTGTCATTTACTTTCAGCATTTACTTTCTTGTTTATATTTTTCATATCTGTTGTTAAGTTAATTTTCAATCCAACTGATAAACAACAAGTGCTAAAACATGTGTTAAAAACGAGCTTTAATCAAACAAATGGTGTTAAGTCTTCCGCTGTTAAAAACCAAATCAACTAAAGTTAAGTGTTAGCTGACGCAACCAAGTTATACTATCAACAGCTCAGTCGAGTGTGTTGAGTGGGTAACTTAGCTGAAGATAGCCAACCTAGCTGTCCCTCAAGGACACAACTGATTTGAGTCAACTCCGTTGAAATTCTTAAAAAGACTAAAAGTGAAAATTTAGTAAGGTTTATTCAACCCCCCTTCTAAACCTTACACCACACCCCTTGGGACCTACAAGTGGTATCAGAGCGGTTGGTTCATTGAGCCTTCCGCACTGGTTACTGAACTAGATCTCAATCTTTTTCAATGGTTTAACACTTGTGTTTTCAAAGTCTTTCATTTCAAAAAGCAAAGTTATTATAATGGAAGCAAATCTAACTCGTGTTCCAATGTTCACTGTGGAAGAGTTTGATGACTGGAAGATTTGTATACAGGCTCATCTATCCACTTTACACGATGAAATGTGGCTAGTGATAGAGGATGGGCCATTGGAAATACTCAAAGTCAATACTGCTGTAAGAAGAGTAGTTGCAGCTGAAGGAGAAGAAGCTGCTGTAGAAGCTAGACCAACCATGGTTAAAAAATCACGCACTGAGTGGACTAATGAAGATAGAAAGAGATATAACATGGACAATGTGGCCAAGGATATGCTTTACAAAAAGTTGGACAAGGCGATGTTCAACAAAGTCAAGTCGTGCAAATCAGCCAAAGAAATCTGGGATAAGCTAACCCTGATTTGTGAAGGATCAGAACAGATTAAGGAGAATAAATTAACTGTTTCTGTTCAAAAAATTGAGAATTTTAAAATGCTTGCAGGTGAAAGTCTGGATCAGCTGGATGCCAGATTCACAGAGATAACAAATGAGCTTTCAGCTATTGGGAAAGAGTACACTCAGAAGATGTGCATGAAGATACTAAGAGCCCTCCCAACTGAATGGGAAATGAAGGTCATGGCTCTGAGACATTCAATGAACCTCTCAAGAACATCTAATCATGAGCTATTCTCAGACCTCAAAGCTTATGAGTTTGAGCTGAGAAGGAAAGAGCAAGAGGAAACAACTGTACCCAAGACAGTTGCATTATTGGATAGTGATGGGAAGAAAGCTGAGCCAAAGGAAACCATTGACCATGAGGAAATTGCCCTCATGGTAAAGAGATCCACAAGTTCTTTACAAGAACTATAAAGGAAATAAGGGTGAAACCTCCAAGGAGACATTCAGCACCTTCCAAAGCAAGGGAGGACAGGCCGCCCAAGAGAGCTGAAAATCAGAGAGTTGACTATCAGAGAGATGATAATCAGAGGACCGAGAGAGCTGATCCAAGAGCTTGAAACATGTGTTGGAATTGCAGACAACCAGGACACTTTGCCGTTGACTGTTCATATCCACCAGTCAACAAATATAGAAATGAAAAAGAAAGTAGAGTCTTCAGAGAAAGAAGTCAAGAAAAGAAGAAAGCCATGTTGGCTGCTGAGACTGCTGAGCCAGCCAAGTGCAAAAAAGCAGCAGACTCAGATAGTAGTGAAACTGACTACTCAAGTAATACAGAGGAAGAGGCCTTGATCTGCCTCATGGCCAAAGAACAAGATCAACAAGATCAAGAAGATGAGGTACATTCTAACTCATCTCATTCTAATTCAAGTGACAGTGACTGTGATACACACACTTCCCATAGATATTTATGATTCATTAGGCAAAATGATAAAAGATTTTGAGCACATTAAAACCTCACACACACTTTTGAATGAGGAAAACAACCAGCTTAAAAGCCAAAACTCATAGCTGACAAAAGAGCTGAGTACTCTGAGTCACATAGCTGATGAGAACACTAAGTTGAAGGCTGAAAATTCCAAGATCATAGCAAAGTTAGCTGCTACAGAAAAGAGAGAAAATGATCTCAAAAATGTGATTGCCTCATTTACAAAAGCATCCAAATCACTGGTTGAATTTATTATGAGCCAAAAACAGTGTGGAGACAAGACATGCATAGGATTCAATTCCTTTGTGCATAGTCAAACTCCAAGAGTGATTTTGGAAAAAGGATCTTCAAGGAATGAAGGAATCCAAAAGCCCAAAACACCATATGTTGCACCCACACCAATAAACAATCAAAGTCATACTGGCCTTGGTTATAAAGAAAAAGGAAAGAAGCCATGAGTATCTTGAAAGGACAAATGAGAAGAAATTGACGGGTTCATCCATCAAAGATACTCCTAAGAGAAATTACTTGTAAGAGCCAAAAAGAGCTACCAAAAGCCCTTAAATTTCATCAAAGAAATACATATGATGGGAATGGTAGAAATTATCCAAACCAAGTTGATTGGAATAATAATGTGAAATATCAACAAAGAATTATGATATACAAGCCAAAATGGCAACAACCTCAACCTCAACAAAGGTCATTCCCAAGGCAAAAGAGCTATTATCGCATACATATGCACCCAAGCACTACACTCAATAATTCCATAACTACCCCAAGAAAGAAGTTGCTAAAACAAACACACAGGCATACAGACAAAAGAGACAGTTGTATGATCCTAAAACCCCCAAGCAATTTGCTAATGTGCATTATGATTATGGTACGATAGATGGCAACCTCTCGTAGTCGATTATCCGGCTATATGTTGGCTGGAGCATCTTATAGCAGTAACCCCCCAAGACCCAGGCAAGTATGGATATCTAAAAATTGATTTCCTTGATTGCAGGTTCAACGAACAACTGAGTGCCAAGGAACCTGGTACATGGATAGGGGCTGTTCCAGACATATGACAGGAAATAAAAGAAATATGTTAAGATTCAAGGAGATCAAAGGTGCTAAAGTCATATTTGGAGGAAATGAAACTCTAGGGGAGATCAAATGCACATGATCCATCAAGAAGAATGGACTAGAGATCACAGATGTTGCTTATTTTGAAGGTCTCAACTTCAACCTGTTAAGCATCAGCCAACTCTGTGACAAAGGCTACAATGTAGGATTCAACATGGGGATATGCCAGATCAAAGATGCTGAATCTAATGAAATTGTGCTGCTAGGAACAAGACAAAAAAATATGTATGTAGTGGATTGGTCCACTGCTATACCAAGCATATGTCTCTAGCAAGAAGTACATCCGAATCCATTGGGC
Organism: Rehmannia glutinosa; assembly: GCA_016081115.2. Lineage (NCBI taxonomy): Eukaryota > Viridiplantae > Streptophyta > Magnoliopsida > Lamiales > Orobanchaceae > Rehmannia > Rehmannia glutinosa. The sequence goes on along the minus strand of JABTTQ020002536.1, from coordinate 107,171 downwards.
ACGGGCACAAGAAGTTTCGTTACTCGAATTTCAAGACAATCAACAAGCTTGCAAGGAGTATCTTGTGGAACGATTGCCAGACTCAGTGTACAAGAAAGAAAGCATATGTGATGCATGCCAGATGGGAAAGCAAATCAAATCATCATTCAAAGATAATCCAAGTCCTTCTTCAACCAGGATATTGCATCTGTTGCATATGGATTTATTTGGTCCTGTTGAGCCAGCTAGCATCAGTGGAAAGAAATACACCTTAGTGATGGTGGATGACTATTCAAGATATACATGGACAATTTTCATGTGTAAAGAGAAGTAAACACTACAGAAATTACCTCAGCTGATGAGGAGAGTTCAAAATGAGAAGAGTCAAACCATTATAAAGATAAGATTTGACAGGGGCACTGAATTTGTCAATGGGATAATAACTCAGTATTGTGTTGAAAATGGTATTGCTCATGAGTTATCAACAACAAGGACTCTACAGCAGAATGGAGTAGCTGAAAGAAGGAACATAACTCTCAAGGAAGCTGCAAGGACAATGTTAGCTGAAGCTGGATTGCCTAAGAGATTTTGGGCTGAAGCCATAAATACAACACGCTATACTCAGAATAGATGCATGATTAACAGGCAATTGACCAAGACTCCCTATGAAATTTGGACAGGGATAAAGCCAAATGCTGGATATTTCAAGATATTTGGATGTAAATGCTTCATCCACAACAATGGAAAGGACAATTTGAACACTTTTGATGCTAAAGCTGATGAAGGTATCTTCTTAGGATACTCAGCTGAGAGTAAAGCCTATAAAGTGCTAAAAAAGAGGACTATGGTCACATAAAAGTCTATCCATGTGGTATTCGACGAGCCTAATGTGAATGGAGTAGACATTGACGAGTTAGCTGATAAGCAGAATCAGCCAACTATGCAGAAAAGCCCTTATGTTCAAGCAGAAGTGAGAGCAGTCAACGCTGATGATGATGAGATAGCTGAATCTCAAAGACAATTGGAAGGTCTCCAGAGATCGAATGAAGATGAAGAAGCTGTTTCAAGACAACTTAGCCGCAAGACAATTGAATCCAACATACTTACTCCAACCTATTATGAGATGGCTGAGAGACCATCCACCTGAGTTAGTTATTGGAGATGTTAGAGATGGCATAAGAACCAGATCCAGAGCACAACATGAAGCAATGTTCACTTGTTTTATTTCCCAAATAGAGCCTAAAGATGTGTCTCAAGCATTGGAAGACACACATTAGATTCAGGCCATGCAAGAAGAGCTGAATCAGTTTAAAAGAAACAAAGTATAGGAATTAGTTCAAAGGCCAACCCACCAAAATGTTATTGGTACTAAGTGGTTATTCAGAAAGAAGATGCATGAGGAATGATCTGTTGTAAGAAACAAAGCAAGATTGGATGCCAAAGGGTATTGCCAAGAAGAAGGTATGGATTTTGATGAAACCTTTGCTCCTGTTGCCAGATTGGAAGCAATAAGGATGTTTCATGCTTATGCTGCACATAAGAACTTCGATGTATATAAAATAGATGTGAAGAGTGCATTTCTAAATGGACTGTTAGAGGAAGAAGTCTATGTTGAACAACCTTCAGGTTTTGAGCAGAAAACTATTGGAGATAAAGTCTACAAGCTCAAGAAAACATTGTATGGATTGAAACAAGCACCAAGTCACCAAAGGCAAGGTTGATAGAACACTCTTCAGGATTCAAGACGGAGAGAGTATACTGCCTGTTCAAATATATGTGGATGATATCATTTTTGGATCCACAAACAAAGAGCTGTGTGACAAGTTCTCAAACCTCATGCAAGACATACTGGAGATGAGTATGATGGGAGAGCTGACTTTCTTCTTAGGACTTCAAGTCAATCAATTGAAGGATAGAACCTTCATAAGCCAAACCAAGTATACCACATATTTAATGAAGAAGTTTGGTATGGAAGAAAAGTCATCAATGAAGATTCCTATGAATATATCAGTCAAGATGGACATGGTTGCAGATGACAAAGCTTTGATCAGACTAGATATAGAGCCATCATTGGATCATTGCTCTATCTAACAGCAAGCAGGCCAGACATCACCTTTGCAGTAGGTGTATGTGCTAGATTTCAATTTGCACCAAAAGAGAGTCATATGACTGCAACTAAGAGAATCCTAAGGTACTTGAAGGGATGCCAAGAAGTTGGCTTATGGTATCCAAAGGAAGGAGGATTCAAGCTGGTAGGATACTCAGACTCAGATTATGCTGGATGTATAGTTGACAGAAAGAGTACATTAGGTACACGTAAAATGCTTGGAAATAGATTAGTTTCTTGGTTCAAGAAGAAAACAAAATTCAATAGCTACATCTAAAGTCAAGGCAGTACATAGTCATGGCAAATCTGTTGTCTCATGTTGTTGTGCCCAAGTCTTATGGATGAGACAACTGTTGAGAGACTATGATATTGAAGAAAGAGAAATTCCAATTATGTGCGATAACACTAGTGCTATTGCAATCACTCAGAATCCAATGTTGCATTCAAGAACAAAGCACATTGATGTCAGATATCATTTTATAAGAGATCATGTTGAAAAGAAAGATATCACCTTGGGATACATCTAAACTGATAAGCAGTTAGCTGGCATATTCACAAAGCCCTTTTGTGAATCAAGGTTTGAAGAGCTCAAGAATGAGCTATGGTTAATTGAGTTGTGTTAGGATACTCAGAAGACTCAATAAACAGAGATAAAACAAGAGAGAATGGAAAATTAGTAAGTTTCACATTTCAACCAAGTGAAACAGCCTAGTGGGGAAATCAACTATATCGAGTTAGCTGACAGTGAGTGATCTATTGTGAAGAGAGAAGCAAAGTTGAGTCACTTTGGATGATAGTTGGATCATTTATGAGCAAACGCAGTAGTTTTATTCAAGCGGGAATGTTTTTAAGAATGACGTCAGCCTAATTATGACTGTCAGTACAAAAGCTGCACAGTAAAACATATGATTAGATATAAATGCTGCTGCATTTAATGTGGGGAAATTAATGCAATTTTGAAGGCTCAATCCTGACCGTTGATTTTGATCAAGTTATTCAAATTCCAAACAATCGTCCTTTCAAGTCTCATATAAACCAAAAAATTCATTTTCTCTCTCCTCACACAAAAATACTCTTGTCTTGACAAGCAGAAGAAATTCTCTCCAAATCGTTCAAACCCTACCTTCAAAGATCAAGATTTTTGCATCTTTCACCATTTATTCTTTCTGAAAATGGCCGCTACACATGATTTCGCTAAGCTTTCTGAGAAGATCCACTCCGGTGCTTTAGTGGACTTCAAAGGGATGATAAAGCAGGGCGCTGATGAGGCCCTAGTAAAGAAGATTGCTGACAAGCTTGAGAAGTCCGGTCTGAAGGACTTTCTCCCTATGGAGTTCACCAACACCTACTTGGAGGAGGTCGCCATGTTTTACGTGAATGCCGAAGTGCATGACAATGAGATTCGCTCATCCGTTCACGACAAGGACATCAAAATCACTACGAAGGACCTTGTTGATCATTGCAAGTCGCAAAATCAGAGGATCAAGAACATAGCCGAGAAGGACGTGGACTTGGCTGCAGCTTAGAAAGAAATTGCCAAGCCCGAGTCGGCTGCAAAAGCTATCTATATGGCTAAGAAGGAGCTCATTAAGGATGACTACCACAAGTTGATGGACATTGTGTCCAAGTGTGTAGACATGAAATTCGGGAGCTTCAACCAGCTATCACGGACTAAGCTGATGGCGATGGCTGCTATTATGGAGTTAAAGAAGGTAAATCAATGAGTTCGTCTGCAAATGAGTCACCAAAATGTAATCAACAAGTCCTTCAAGAAAGGTGGGATTTTTGGTTTCTCCATGGGGTATGGCCTAGTGATTGGCCATTTGATGGAGATAAAGGGGATAGCCCTGCGCCATGGGAAGCCCTTTCATGCAAACAAGAGGGGGAATCAGCTGACCCTGCAGAAGATACAGCTGCGACCGCTCCAACTCTCTCCCCTAAGCCTATGTTTCAAGAAGAAGAGAGCTGTGGCAGCTAAACCTGCTCCTGCCCCAGCTGCCAATTCCAAGAAGGCACCTGCCCCCGCAACCGAGACTGAGGAGGAACCCCTACTTTTCTCTCCAGTCGTGAAGAAAAGGCGCACTGCCATGTCTCGTAAGGCAGCTGCGTTGAAGAAAAGGGATATTTAAACACATGCCTTCACTCTTGAAGAGCCTCAAAATGTAGAGCCAGAGGTTCCCCTGGTTCCCACAAAGCAAAGGCGACTGTTCAAGAAGTCAGAGTTGGAGAAGCCAGCCGAGTCTCGCACTCAGTCGGAGCCCGAAGAGACTGCTGATGCTCAAGAGGAGCAGTCTCATGAAAAAATTGATGATACCCAGAAGACTGCTGATGCACATCAGCAGAGTGTCGAAGACCCAGCTGCCCGGGAGATAGCTATGGAGATGGACGGAGCTGAGACAGGCAAGACACATGAAGAAAAAGCTATCTCATCCCCTCAGACTGATGCACATGAACCTGAGGAGGAGCAAACTCAATTGGCTACTATTCTAAAAGACGGAGAAGATGATGATGATGTGATAATGTATTCTTCAGTCTATCCGGACATCCAGCAGAGGCTAAGGGAATGGAGGAGATGGAAGCTAGAGTACTCCAGACAGCAATTCGTTCATCCGGAGTTCATCGAAGAAGAAGAGGAGTTTCTCAGCTTCCTAGGAAATGTCACTGTCTATTATGCCCTCAATGAGGAATTCTGCATGGATGCCCTCCGTGCTATTAAAGAGGATGAGAAGGAGAAAGCCCTGGAGAAAGCCAAAGCCCTCGAAAAATCGAAGATGTGTATGTATACCAAGAGCCATGAACATGTCGTGGAATCAACTGACAACAGTGACCTGGAATAGATGGACCCAACTGTAGTAGTTGAAAAGGCCGAGTTCCAACAGTCTTAACGAATCCCGAGCCATGCACGAGCAACATCTTCAAGAAGGTCCAGGAGAGTCTTCCCAAATCTCTCCTCGATTTGATCCCTTGGGAGTGGCGCAAAATATTGCAACCGATATTGCTGCGACCACATCTCCTGTGCAATCTCAAGATGGCTCTCAGGGGAATGGCGATGAAGCTAGAAACGCGGGCACCCTAGCCAAGCCTACCCCCGAAGAAGGTGTTGATACACCTGCCCAAACGGCTGACTACTCAAAAGGACACACACCGTATCTCAGGAGCTGAGTAACCCCACAACCGTTCACTCAGCTGGTGTGCCAGCTGAGGGGTAAGCTCTCTCCACCACACTTAGGTCGGAGAACATTGTGGGAGACAACGTAGTTTGGAGGTGAAGAAGAGCAAAGAACTAATAAGCAGAGTGAAATTAATGAAGCTCGAACGGTTGAGACTGTTCCAGCTGAGATTTCCTCTGATGTGTAGGCCGATGAAGCTACTTATGCAGCTAAGGAAAAGGATGGGAAAGAGGCCACGGGAGTTGAGACTCTCGGCCATGAATGTGCAATCCTAGGAGTTGAGACTCCGAAGGATGCCACAGAAGACCCTAAGGTAGCTGAGTCTGCCAAAGGGATAATTATTGAAGGCCCTATAGCGGTTGAGACTGCTGGGGGTAACGAAGGCCTAAAGGAGGTTGAGACATCCTTAGGTAAAGAGCTAGAACAGGAGAACATTCCTCAAGCGGAGGGAGTTGGTGAAGAAGAGGAAATCAGCGCCCTTCATTATTCCCTAGAACACATTGATACAACTTTTCTGGGATCACAGGATAAAGCCGAGTTCACACATCTTGGTAGATTTGGCATTGGGCTGGGCCGGCCTGTTTGGCCCGAGCCCATCGGGCTTTTGCAAAATTTTGGGCCAGGTCGGGCCGACCTGATTTTGGTCGGGCCACGGAATTACCTGGCCCAGCCTAGCCCATGTATACACTCCATGTAGAAAAAGTCGGGCTAGTCCGGCCCGTCGGGCCATTTGGGCTGGGCCAAATAGGCCTGAGTTTTTTTGGGCCTAAAAACTACAAATTGATCTAGCCCAAACCTCGGGTAAACCCTGGTGGGTGGCCCATGGGCCAAGCTGGATTTTGCCACCTCTACATCTTGGAGATTCTACGCAGGATGAGGGTGAGGATGTTCTTAACTCACGGAGCAATGTCAGTGATAAAACAATTGAGGACTCGTTGACTCAACACGAAAAACCCACTGAGACCGACGAAGCTGTTAACACAGCTGAGGCTCAGTCAGCTGAGCAGACCAACTCAACTACTACAGCTGAAATACAGTTAGCTGAGCAGACTACCACAACTGCTCCAACAAAGACTCAAACAGCTCCACCGTAGGCTCCCACATCTGCGTCAACTGCCGATGACACTGGGTCAGCGGAGGCACAGAGAACTAATACATTGCAACAAGAGAAGGGAAAGGCCCCCCAGCGCGGACCTCCAGGAATCCCTCTTGTTAGAGATGATGTTTTTGAAGATATATTTCCCTTCACTGCTGAACTGCCTGACATGGAGGCCGAATCTCCGAGAATAGGAGAAATACACTGTGCAGGAAGAGCCCATAATTCCAACTTATATGATTGTGCCGATGGGATTTGACTTTGATGCCGTATGGCCGGAAGAAGAGTCACCTTCCACAGTCGAGTTCCATAACGCGTTCAAGAAAATATGTGACAAAATTGAGAAGCTAGAACGCCTCCATGCATCGTTGGATCTCCGATTGGACCACTGTGTTGCAACTCTTAGCGTATATATTCGAGGGGTTGTCTTACAGACCAGGGAGTGGACTGCACAACAGACTACAATGCGCTCAGAGCAGACAACAGAAGCAGAAGGAATTTATGGTCAGAATGGAAAATTCTCACAAGTCGGACATGGAGTTGCTCAAGCTGCACCATCAGAGCGAAATTGCACGTCTGGAGGACAACATGAACTAGAAGTTCAGTCTTCTTATGGCAGAAATGAAGTTGCTAGCACCTGAGTCAAAGGCTACACGGCCAGAGTTCCGAACATCCTACTCCAAAGCAGATATCAAGCATAATTCAACAAACAGCTGACTGGACTTCATTCTGAGTGGTTTGTTCCCTGGCCTGACCCTTTTGTATGGTGATGATGCCAAAAAGGGGAAGATGAGCCCTTAAAGGAACTGTAGGGAGAAGCAGAAGGGATTAATAAGGAGGCAAAGAAAGAAGAATCTGCAAAGGGGGAAGGAAGCTTGAAGAACCACCCTTTGAAACTTATGTTTGCTGAAACCCCCCATCAAGGAGAAGTCACAGCTTCGATTCTCAGCAAATTGTCAAAGGAACTGTCCATAGATCAAAAAGCTGAGATGGCAATGAAAGAAACAAGAAAAGCCATCGAAGTTGAGTTTGAGAAGATAGCTGAGAAGCAATCTGCGCGCATTCAGAATATTAGAAAATAGTATGATGGTCCTCCAGGCAGAAAAGATTATCCTGCGATAAAACCCCCGAGAGATATTGCGATGCCTGATGCTGGATCTGAGCCCAGATCGCTAGAGGAATTTCAGACTCTAGAAGCAGAAGGATATTTTCAAGACATGACTCTACCACAAGCCTGGGATTTGTACTGGGAGAAGGGACTTGAATTGTGCAAATCGGCTGATAAGCGGCCAAGTTCAAAGATCCTCTACCGGAAAATCAAAAGCCCAAAGTCGCAAGACACTCCCGGGAGGGGAGCTATGTGGATCATGGTGGCATGGGAGAAGTGTTCAACCTCGACTCATATCGAGTATGTGGATCTAGGGGACTCATATACTAGGCTGGATTTGATCATCTTGCTAACTTAGAAGTTGCACACAAGAATGCTGAAGCAATAAGAAGGAAAGAGACTAAAAATGAAAGAAGAACTCGAGAATGGGAGGAAAGGCAGCGTAGGGATGACCCTGCTGCGAAGCGAGCATATGAGAAGAAGAAGGAGGAAAAGGAAAGGAAGAGGAGGAGAGATAAAGAAGACATGAGGAGAGCTGATGAAGAAGAGAGAAGAAAGAAGTAGCCAAGGCGTTGAAGACGGCTGCAAACCCCTTCATGTACTTTACATCAGTTGTAAATACATAGATGTAAGTTTTCCCTTGTAATATAGCTCTGATATCTTCTTTGTAACCTAGATTTGATACATGATGTAATGATATACTTGTATAAGCTTTGTTATATTTTTTAAATAGCTTTATAAAGGACAATAATGCTATGATCAATAAAACTGATTATTCAAAGCATACATTCTTTGTTACTGCACTGCTTGTGTTTGCTGTTTAAATTGGTTGTTTAAGTTTTGGCATCATCAAAAAGGGAAAAATTGTTAGGAAATTTATTTGTTAGATTTTGATGATACCATGTAAAACTTAGACTAGGAAGTTGGCACCCCATTTTTCTTGTAATTTTATGTTGTAATAGATAGTACTGAAAGAGATGAGTGAAGTCAGCTAAGTCAAGAATGCAAGAAGTCAACTGCAGACTTGAGTGAAGACTCTACTGTGTGTCAGATGAGTATGGCCAAGAAGGAAGACAAGGACTCAATCAAGGAGAGCCACCGAGGAACAACGAGTGAATGTTGAGGAAGTGTCGGTCAAGTCAATGAAAAGAGCCAAGTCTAATAGTTGAAGTGACAGGTTGAGTCATTCTCATGATTGGAGCGGACTCAAGTCACAAGGGTAAATGCAAAGAATCAAGTCAAGACAATCGACATTGATCCGTTGGAAGGACGTCAAGGATATTACTCAATATAGTAATATATCCAAGATGCCGGGTCTTAAAGTGTTTGGCCCAAAAACATGCAAAATGAATAAGCCAAAGGGGAACACGGTTGCTTGTGTCAGCTCTTGTAAAGCTGCAGAGCCATTTAATACGAGAAAGGGTCAACATCACAAGTGCTGCAGACCAAGAAAAGACAAGCCAACAAACAAGAAGTGTCATTTGAAAATAGCCTCTCTCTTCAATGGGCAAATTTTCAAATGAGCACTATAAAAGGCTGATGAAGCATTTGAGAAAAAAACTGAACCTAGCATGATCGAATCAAGCTATTATCAAGCAAGTTTAACCTGCAATATTCTCAAGCTTATCCAGAAAATTCCTCAAGCCCAAAACTCGAAGGAACTCAATCCAACACACGCTGTGAAGGAAAGATTACTTCAACCAGTTGAAAAGGAAACATTTAAAGAACAAAAAGAGGTATGCTCTCCAAGTTGAAGGAGTTGTAGGAAGGTTCAAGGTCCTACCAGGAGATTCAAGTTTGTTGGAGGGCTGTGTGATCAAATCTAAAGACTTGAAAGGAGCTGAAGTACCAAGGCAACTGTCTTGTGAAGAAGCTGAGTCGCAGGAGAGGCCAGTTGTGTGATCAAGGCTGTCTCTAGATTGAGAATTACTTTATAACTTAATCTGTTACCTAATGGATTCCTCCAGGAGTTGGAGAAGAGTGGATTAGAGGAATTACCCCATCAACCACTATAAAATTACTTATGTCATTTACTTTCAACATTTACTTTCTTGTTTATATTTTTCATATCCACTGTTAAGTTAATTTGCTATCCAACTGATAAACAACAAGTGCTAAAACAAGTGTTAAAAATGAGCTTTAATCAAACAAAGGGTGTTAAGTCTTCCACTGTTAAAAACCTAATCAACTAAAGTTAAGTGTTAGCTGACACAATCAAGTTATACTATCAAAAGCTCAGTCGAGTCTGTTGAGTGGGTAACTTAGCTGAAGATAGCCAACCTAGCTGTCCCGCATGGACACAACTGATTTGAGTCAACTCTGTTGAAATTCTTAAAAAGACAAAGTGAAAATTTGGTAAGGTTTATTCGACCCCCCTCTAAACCTTACACCACACCTCTTGGGACCTATAGATGGTCATGAAGAAATTAGGGTCCAGGGAAGAACAAGCTGGAATATTCCCTAAGAAACTCAGGAGTTCTTCTTCCTCTTCTACGAACTCCAGGTGCTGGAATTGAGCTCTGCCATAACTCAACTTCCAATTTCTCCATGACTGGCAGCCTCTCATGTACATCTGGGTATGCTGGAGGTAGCATAACCACATCATCATCCTCTTTGTCTTCAACATTTGGCACGAGGGGAGCAATTTCCTCCTCATTTAATCTGGCATCGGTTTGAGGGGAGAGAACAACTAAATCCCCAGACTGGTCAACTGTGTCCACTTCTTTTTCTTCAGCTGTCTCACGTACATCTGTCTCATCCATATTCTGCTGATCTCTACCAGCAGACTCCTCGATATTAGCAGTGGTCTCCTTACCACCTTTTGATTTCTGAGACTGTTGCTCCTCTTAAGCAGTCTCCTTCGCAACTTCAGTGCTAGACTCAGTTGGCTTTTCTAAGGCTGATCGTTTCACCAATCGCCTCCGCTTTGTTTGGACAAGAGAAATCTCGTCCTCTTCTTCTTCTTATTCTTCAATGGCAGCTGGCTCCGCCATCTTTATCTTCTTAGCTGCAACTGGCTTTCGGGGCACAACTGAGCGTTTTCTCTTTACAACCGGGAGAAGGGCGGGAAATCCTTTTCGGTCTCCCTTTGGGCAAAAGTGCGGTCTTCCACGATCGCAGAGGCAGAGGCGGGCTTTCTTTGCAGCAACAGCCTTTCTTCTTCTTCTGCATAGGCTTTGGAGAAGAAGCCTTTGCAGTTGCAGCAGTGTCCACGGGGAAAGATCAGCTGACTCACGTTCGCTGGTATCAGTTCTTCTTGCATGGGCATGCCTCTAAGAAGTTGAGAGGTTCGCCTTGAACATTTTCTTATTCAGGTGGAAGGGTTTCCCATTAAGGTCTTGTTCATTACGTTCTGGCAGATTCATCACTAGGCCTACCCCAACGAACTGACAAATAGACCAAAGATCATTAATGTCTTGATCATTACGTTCTCTAGCAGATTTTGTCACAGATGAACTTAGACCAGTTCACCTTCTTCTCCTCCAGAATAGCAGCCATGACAGTCAGCTTAGTCCTAGACATCTGATTGAAACTGCCAAACTTCATGTCAACACATTTGGCAATCGCGTCTATTAGCTTGTGATAATCGTCCTTGATGAGCGACTTCTTGGCTGTGTAAACAACCTTTGCATCAAACTCTAACTTGCAATCTCTTTCCACGCCGCAACCAGGTTTATGTCATTTTCAGTGATTTCCTTTAACCCAGACGAAGAAAGATGACAATGAGCAGCCAAATCCACAACAGTTATCTTAATGTCGGTGCTATGGACGGTAGAATGGATTTTTCGATCGTGAACCTCATCGTTCACGTAGAACATGGCCACCTCTTCAAGATAGGCATGCGAATACTCCATCGTGAGAAATCCCTTCAGACCAGATTTCTCCAACTTCTCAGCAATTTTCTTGGCAAGGGCCTTGTTAACATCTTGCTTCACCAAACCGTCGAAATCCACCGTCGAACCAGAGTGGATCTTCTCAGCTACTTTCACGAAATCGTAAGTTAGAGCCATTTCAGAGATAGGAACTTGGATACTTAAACTTTGAACGAAGTACGAACTAGGGTTTTTGCTTTTTTTTTTTGCAGAGAAAGCTTTGGTCTTTGCTTAAGAGAGATGCGTGTAAAGTGAGGAGAGAGAAAATTAAAATAGAGTATGAATATGGGATGTGAGGGCACGATTTTTAGAAGTCAAAAAGTTTCATCACAATCAACGGTTGAGATTAAAGGTTTGAAATCGCATTAATTTTCCCGCATTAAATACATTAGCAGTTATATCCAATTGTAGGCTAAACGGGTATATGATTTTTACTGACACTATAATTACTATTGATGTCATGCCTAAAAATATTCCCGCTCGTAGAAAATCGACTGCATTTTGTCACTTAGCTCTTAAATAACTCAGCTATCTTCCAAAAGTGACTTAACTCTGCTTCTCTATTCTCATAATGATCACTCGGCTATCCAGCTAACTCGACACATGTGATTGGCCGTCTTGACTGTTTTATTTGGCTGAAAAATGAAACTTTGCTGATTTTCATTCTCTCTTCTTTGACTCTGTGATTAAGTCTCATGAGCCTCCTAACTCAGCTCAATCAATCCTAGTTCATTTTTAATCTCTTCAAACATTGATTCACATAATGGCTTAGTAAATATACCAGCTAACTGCTTATCAGTTGATATGTATTCCAAGGTGATATCTTTATTTTCAACATGATCTCTTATTAAATGATATCTGATATCAATGTGCTTGGTTCTTGAGTGCAATACTGGGTTTTGGGTCATTGTAATAGCACTTGTATTATCACACATAATTGGAATCTCTTTTTCATCTATATCATTAGCTCTCAGCTGTTGCCTCATCCCTAACACTTGGGCACAATAGCTGCCTGCAACTATGTACTCTGCTTCAGCTGTGGATGTAGCTATTGAATTTTGTTTCTTACTGAACCAAGAAACTAATCAATTTCCAAGCATTTGACAGATACCTGATGTACTTTTCTTGTCTACTCTACATTCAGCATAGTCTGAGTCTGAGTAACCAACTAGCTTGAATCCTCCATTCTTTGGATACCATAAGCCAACTTCTTGACATCCCTTCAAATACCTTAGGATTATCTTGGTTGCGGTCATGTGACTCTCTTTTGGTGCAGATTGAAATCTAGCACATACACCTACATCAAATGTGATGTCTGGCCTACTTGCTGTCAAATAGAGCAATTATCCAATAAGGGCTCTATATATGGTTTGACCAACAACTTTGCCATCTGCATCTATATCCATCTTGATTGATGTATTCATTGCAATTTTCACTGATGACTTATCTTCCATACCAAATTTCTTCATTAAATCTCTAGAATATTTGGTTTGAATTATGAAGGTTCCATCCTTCATTTGCTTGACTTGAAGACCTAGAAAGAAAGTCAACTCTCCCATCATTCTCATTTCAAACTTCCCTTGCATGATCTTTGAAAACTTGTCACACAACTCTTTGTTTGTGGATCCAAAGATGGTATCATCCACATAAATTTGAACAAGCAATATACTCTCTCCATCTTGAATTCTGAAGAGTGGTCTATCAACCTGCCTTTGGTGAATCCATTGTCAATAGAAACTGAGACAATGTGTTATACCAGGCTCTTGGTGCTTGTTTCAATTGATACAATGTTTTCTTGAGCTTGTAGACTTTATCTCCAATAGTTTTCTGCTCAAAACGTGGAGGTTGCTCCACAGACTTCTTCTTCCAAAAGTCCATTAAAAAATGCACTCTTCACATCTATTTGATACACAGTCAAGTTCTTGTGTGCAGCATAAGCAAGAAACATTCCAAATGCTTCCAATCTAGCAACATGAGCAAATGTTTCATCAAAATCTATGCCTTCCTCTTGCAAATACCCTTTGGCTACCAATCTTGCTTTGTTTCTTACTACAGATCCCTATTCATTCATCTTGTTTCTAAATACCCACTTAGTACCAATAACATTTTGGTGGGTAGGCCTTTGAACTAATTCCCTAACTTTGTTTCTTTCAAACTGATTCAGCTCTTTCTGCATAGCCAGAATCCAATGTGTGTCATCTAAAGCTTGTGACTCATCTTTAGGCTCTATCTGGGAAATGAAACAAGTGAACATAGCTTCATGTTGAGTTCTAGATTGAGTTCTGGATCAGGTTCTTACTCCATCTCTAACATTTCCAATAATTAACTAAGGTGGATGGTCTCTTAGCCATCTCACATCTGGTTGGAGTAAGTCTGCTGGATTCAGTCGTCTCGTCAGCTAAGTTGTCTTGAACATCTTCTTCATCATCATTTAGCTGCAGACCTTCCAGCCGTCTTTGAGATTCACATATCTCATCTTCATCATGGTTGAGTGCTCTTACATCTGCTTCAACATAGGGACTCTTCTTAATAGTTGGCTAATTCCTCTTTTCAGCTAACTCATCTATGTCTTCTCCATTGATATTAGGTTCATCAAAAACCACATAGATTGACTCTTCTGTGACCATAGTCCTTTTGTTCAACACTCTAAATGCTTTACTCTCAGCTGAGTATCCCAAAAAGATACCTTCATCAGCTTTGCATCAAAAGCTTTTAAGTTGTATATCCAACATTTGGCTTTCTTCTTGTCCTAATTTCATAGGGAGTTTTAGACAATTGCCTGCTAATCATACACCTATTTTGAGTGTAGCAAGCAGTATTAATGGCTTCAGCCCAAAATCTCTTAGGCAAACCAACTTCAGCTAACATAGTCCTCGCAGCTTCCTTGAGAGTTCTGTTCCTTCTTTTAGCTACTCTATTATGCTGTGGAGTTCTTGCAGCTGACAATTCATGAGCAATACCATTCTCAATACAATACTGAGTTATAATCACATTGACAAACTCAGTCCCTCTGTCAGACCTTATCGTTATGATGGTTTGACTCTTCTTATTTTGAGCTCTTCTCATCAGCTGAGGTAATTTTTGTGTGGTTTCCTTCTTTTTAAATATAAAGATTGTACATGTGTATCTTGAATAATCATCTACCACCACTAAGGTGTATTTCTTTCCACTGATGCTTTCTGGTTAAACATGACCAAATAAATCCATCTGCAATAAATGCAATATCCTGGTTGAAGAAGGACTTGGCTTGTCCTTGAAAGATGATTTAATTTACTTTCCCATCTGGCATGCATCACAAATGTTTTCCTTCTTGTATACTGAGTCAGGCAATCCTTCCACAAGATGACTCCTTGCAAGCTTGTTGATTGTCTTGAAATTCAGGTGACTCAGCTTCTTGTGCCACAACCAACTTGATTCGGTTGTACTCTTTGCTAGCAAACATGTGCTTGGTGTGGCAGTTGACCAGTCCACTACATACATGTTCTTCTGCCTTGATCCTTGAAGCACAATCTCATTTGATTTAGCATCCTTGATTTGGCATACACCCATGTTAAATCCAACATTGTAGCCTTTTTTATAGAGTTGGCTGATGCTCAGTAGATTGAAGTTGAGGCCTTCAACATATGCTACACCTGTGATCTCTAGTCCCCTGGAGCTTCATTTCCTCCAAATGTGACTTTAGCACCTTTGATTTTTTTGAACTTTGACAGATTCTTCTTGTTCCTTGCCATATGTCTGGAACAAGCACTATCCATGTACCAGATTCTTGGCACTTAGCTGTTCCTTGAACCCGCAATCAAGAAAATTAGTTTTTCGGTACCCATACTTGCCTGGGTCTTGAGGGGTTAGTGCTATAAGGGGTTCCAACCAGTCTATAGCCATATAATCTGACTCTAAGAGGTTTCCACCTATCAGTTCCATAATTATAATGCACGTTAGCAAATTGCTTGGGAGCTTTAGGATGATACAACTGTCTCTTTTGTCTGTATGTCTGTGTGTGTTTGTGCATTTGCTTTCTTAGGGTAATAGTGGAACTTCTGTGCATATTGGGTTTTGTGCTTGGGTGCATAAGTGTGTTGATTATAACTCTTTTGCGTTGGGAATGACCTGTGACGAGGTTGAGGTCTTTGCCACTTTGTCTTATATCCCATAGGTCTTCGTTGATATCTCATTTGGTTATTCCAATCAGCTTGGCTTGGGTAGTTTCTACCATTCCTATCATTTTCTTACCGCAAGTGTACGGTGTCAAGTTTTACTATAGTGAAAGTAAGATTGTCGTATCCACAGGGAATAATTATCGAATTATTGCTAAGTATTATAATACAATAGTCTAACTTTATTTAGAAATTCAAAATTGGATAGAGTTGGTTATACTAGAATAAAAATAGTGATTTAGAAAACAATACACAAATAAAAATGATACTATCCAAATGATCAAATGAATTCTAGAGGTGTGATGAATCTGTTTTCCCTTATGTTATCAATATGGTTTATCAATTACAAATTACCAATTTATAAGTCAAGATTTCTACAATAATCATTTCCTCTCTCGAGTGCCAAATGATTTTAGATCACAATTGGGAAATCAATATCTCTATAAAAATCACCAATTGAAATCTCAATGAAAACTATGAAACTTAGTAAATGACTTTAAAGGATTTACAAATCTCTCAATTCTATGAAATCCTAGGTTATGCTATTTCAAGGTCATGTATTCAATTACCTTTCTCAAGTGTCAAATCAAATACTCCAAACAATCTAAATTATTGATCAAGTAATTTAGAAGCAATAGATCCAAATAGCACAAATAAATTGAGAAATCTAGATTGACAAACCACAATCTCAAAACATAAGTTCAAACATAGATTACATCATCCCTCTAGAATTATAGAGTTTAGCTCATGATAGAAGAAAATGAATCCATAGCAATACAACAATACATCTTACAAGATATAAGGAAAGCAAAAAAATAAAGATCAAGAGTTGAGGAATCTTCTCTATTTCTAGATTATAGAAGCCTTCAATCTTCTTCTCCAAGCCTTTTCCAAGATATTCCAAGCTTTCTTCTATGTCTTGTAGCTGAATTGTTGGCTTCCTAAGGGTCCAAGATCCCTAATTTCACGCCCCAAGGCTTCTATTTATAGCCCCAGAAAAGTCCAAGAAAGATGACAAGTCACATAGGAACGGCGCCCGGGCTTGGCGCTGCAGCGCCCATCACATATTCCACCCAGGGGCTGTAGCGCCGGGCCTTGGGCGCAGACATGCGCCCACATCATCCGCCCGGGCGCTGCGGTGCCTACCAAATGTCCGAATTTGCTTTTGCGCCCTTCATCAAAGTTGTAGCCCTATCTCTTAGCTTTCCATAACTACTTGAATCAGCTTAATATCAATTTTGTAGGGAGAGTTATGGCTAAAATAAGAAACCCTGCCAGTGATGGAAATTTCAGACGCATTTGGACGTTTCTTCAAATCAATCTCTCGTTGTTTGATCGTTCATACTTCTTTTGATACACGATTCATTAATATGACTATAAACTCAATATGGATTGGCCACTCAAATAACTGGAAACAATGGAAATTAATGACTAACCTATGAGATATAACAAAATGACTCAAAATACTCAAAAACAACACAAAACTCAAGTCTAGGAAGCCCAAATCAATGGTATAAAACCAAGTGAACAGTTGGCCAATAGTAGCCTTATCTCAGGGTCTTCGTAGCTAGTGCCTTCCTCCCGAATGGTTGCCACAACGCTCTTCGTGAATTTCCTGAAGTACGTAGTGGGCTTCCTCGGAGCTAGGCACTTCAAATACGGCTGAGAGAATTCTTCTTGTACAATTCTACATCTATCACCACAAAATGAGAAGCTTTGTTTCTCAATCTCTGGGCGTCCTCGGGGGAGTCAAGGACGTCCCCGCGTTCCAAGTACTGGATGATCCCTTCCTTCCATGACGGACTTTGCGATATAGTATTTAGCACCTCAGCTTCAAGTTTCTCCAACTCAGGATGGCTAGCTACTAAGAGAATGATGGTTCTGCTATCGATGGCAGTCACCGAGTTGGCCAAATGAGCAAGTTGATCAGCTTTAGTATTCTCCCCACGTGGAACTTGTGTTACCACGAACTTCTCGAATCTTCCGAGCAACTCCTTGGCCGCGCTGAGGTATTTGGTCATATTCTCATCTCTAGACTCATAAGTTCCACCCATCTGGCTGGCCACGAGTTGAGAGTAGGTGAAGGTTGTAATCCTCTTGGCCTCGATAGCTAGGGCCAATTTTCCTCCAATCAACAAGGCTCGTACTCTTATTGGAAGCGGGGAATTCAAACTTCACCGCGTATTCGAGCTGGTCTCCTTGCGGCTTTTTATCACGATTTCGGCTCCACTCCCTGAAGAAGTTGAGGAGCTGTCTAGATTCATCCTCCACTCCATGGGTGGATCATCCGCCTCTATTCCATGCATTTCCACTAAAAAATCGACCAACACTTGGGCTTTGATAGCATGTATTGGCTGAAATTCAATCCCATGTTCGCTGGGCTCTACTACGCATCTAACCATTCTTCCAGAGGTGGGGAGATTGGTGAAAACCTACTTCAAGGGATGATTAGTTAAGACTACAATTGGATGCGATTGGAAGTATGGCCGGAGTTTTCGAGCACAAGTGACCAATGCTAGAGTCAGTTTTTCTATATGAGTGTAGCGAGTTTTCGCATCCAAGAGGACTTTGCTGATGTAGTATATTGGATGATGATCCCACTATTCCTCCCAGACCAAAATGCCACTTAGAGCTTCTCCAGATACCGATAGGTATACATATAATGCCTTCCCTTTTCTTGGCTTCGTCAGTAGTAGAGGTGATGCCAGATAAGTCTTCGAATCATTGAATGCTTGTTGACACTCTGGAGTCCACTCGAATCTTTTTTTTGCATGTAGTAGTTTGAAAAATGGAAAACCCCTATCGGCGGACTTGGAAATAAAGCGGCTTAAAGCAGCCATACAACTAGTCAGTTTCTAGACGTCTTTCGCATTGGCAGGTGCTGACATGTTCAGGATGACATTGATCTTCTCGGGGTTGGCTTCAATTCCTCGCTCGAAGATCATGTATGCCAAGAATTTACCCCCATGTACGCCGAAGGTACATTTCCCGGGGTTCAACTCCATTCTGTAAGTCTTCAATACATTGAAGCATTTTTCTAAATTCGCATGGTGATGAGCCCCCCGGGTGCTCCTCACCAGCATGTTGTTAATATAGACCTCCATGTTCCGGCCTATCTAATCTTCAAAAATACGATTGATCAGTTTCTGAAAAGTTTCTCCCACGTTCTTCAGGCCAAAGGGCATGACCTTGTAACAATAAATCCCCTGCTTCATTAAGAAGTTGGTCTTCTCTTGATCCTCCTCGGCCAGCTGTATTTGATTGTATCCTCGGAAGGCATCCAAAAATATCAAGAGTTCGCATCCTGAGGTTGTGTCCACCACCAGGTCAATCAGGGAGAGCGGGAACGAATCATCCGGGCAAGCGTTGTTCAGATCTACGAAATCAATGCACATTTTCCACTAGGTTTGGGGACAAGCACCACATTAGCCAGCCGTTTCAGATATTGCATAGGTTTGATGTATTTTTCTTCAAGAAACTTGTTTACTTCTTCCTTTATTGCTTCACTTCGCTCTAGCCCGAAGGCTCTACTCTTCTACTTCACCGGTTTGTAAGTCGAGTCTACCCCTAGTCGGTGCAAAGTGACTTCAATGATTTCTTGCTCCACGTCCGACTCTAACTTGGTTTCAGGATGCACAGTCCTTATCTCGTCATTTGGGTCCAAGACCACTAATTTGATCTGCTCTACTTCCTCAAGCTTGGGTTCTTCCTTCCACCTATGGGTACTAGAGTCTTCTTCCTCTTGAAGCCCTTTGTAGGTCCCAAGGGGTGATGTGTAATGTTTAGAAGGGGAATTTTAATAAACGTTACCAACTTTTCGATTTTAGTACTTTTAAATAATTTCAAAGTTAACTCAAGTCAGCTAAGTCCTTGAGGGACAACTAGGTTGGCTTACACGACAAAGTTACCCACTCAATAGACTCGACTGAGCTATTGATAATACAACTTAGCTATTTTCAGCTAACAGTTAGAAATGCAGTTGACTTGGTTTTACCAACGGAAGACTTTTCACCCTTAGAGTTTAAGTACATTTTTCAACACTTGTTTTAGCAATGGTTATTATTAGCAGACTTAAGCAATTTTAACTTATCAGCAGATATAAATTAAAGCAAGAAATAAAGTTTTCTAAAAAGTAAATAGACACAAGCAATTTTATAGTGGTTCGAGGATGAGGTAATTTATCTAGTCCACTCTTCTCCAACTCCTGGAGGATTCCACTAGGTAACTTGACTTGGTTACAAAGTAGTTAACAATCCGAGACAGCTTTAATCATACAACCTGCTACTCTTGGGACTCAGCTTCTTCACAAGACAGTTGTCCTATTACTTCAGCTCCCTTCAAACCTTTGGACATGATCATGTAGCCCTCCAACAGGTTCAAAGCACCGGTTGATCTGGAACCTCACCATTTCTCCTTCCACCTTGGATAGTAGACCCCTTTGTTCTTGAAAACAAATTTTCCTCTTCAACTGATGAAGTTGTCTTTCCTTCACTAAGTGTGTTGGATTGATTTCCTTTGAGTTTAGGCTTGAGGATTTTTTTGAAAGCTTGAGAGATGTTTTTAGGTAATTGCTTGTATGCTTGTTCGTAGATTGGGTAACCTTCTCTCACTTGTTTTCTCAGCCTTATATAGTGCACATTTGAAAATATACCCGTTGAAGAGATAGACACATTTTTCAAATCACACTCGTAGGTTGTTGGCTTGTCTTGTCTTGCAACATTTAATCAGAACAACATAATACGTTTAAATAAGACTACTAATATGTTTTAGTAGGAATACTAATACTCATGATGGAAAAAATAAATATTTTTCAAGATGATTACTAAAAAAACTGCTCAAGCAGATTACTAATTAATACATCTCATTGTTACTACTAATACTTTTTTGAGGGACTGCTAATACTTTTCGGGAGAAAAAATTAATTATATTCAGGAGTATTACTAAAATACTCTGCAGGGAACTACTAATACTTTTTCGATGAACTACTAATACTTTTCGGATGCACTGTCCCAAAATATTACAAACATGTCACTGGTCCATGAAATTATGAAAAAACCCGAGTCGGGTTGGATCCGTCTAATGGAAAAGACCCGTTAGACGGTCTGATAGGAGTTTTTGTGTTCCTAGAATAGTTTAATATATGTAATGCGCCAATTAAATGTTTCTAATATTTTCTCAAGAAAGCCCTAAAAAGTTAGCAAAAGCTAATTAAATTCTCAAAGTAATTATATATTGAGATGCTTAAATCAATTAAACTCTTATTCAACTAGTTTTATTTTTCGAAGTCTTACTCGACTTATTTAAAAAAAAAAGTCTTACTCAACTAGTTTAATATAATGATAATTCATAATTGATTGGTGTACTAATCTTTTTAAACCCCAATATTGACAGGTGTTTTTGTTGACATATTAGTTAAGAATTTTTCTTTGTGTTCCATCCAAAAAAAAATATTAGAATGCAAATCGACTCGAATTGAACCCAAACCAATCATTTAGTGTTTATGAAGATCTATGGTTTTACTATTAAGGGCCAAAGTCCCATTAATATGATGCATGTTTTGATGTGATGTAATTATCTTTTAAGACGTGTTAGAAGATCTATGGTTTTCACCTTATTAAATAATTGCAACTTTTATTTTATTGGGAAGATTTTTTTTTCTTGAATTTTGGATAGAAATGAAAATATATTTAATTATAGAAATTTTGATGAAGAAATAATTATAGGGTTGAGAATTAGTTTGTTTAGTATTTCTTTTTTATTTTTAAGAAAATGTGTGAAACTATAATTTATATGGTACATCAGAGGTAGGACCTACTGATATAATTAATAAGTTTAAAAAAATAATTGTATGAATTAAAAGAAATTAATAGTGTTCCATTTTGAAAATTTAATTTGAACATGATCATAGTTTATTAGAATGACTAGTATATAGTGAGTCCTATTGCAGTGATATTATTATAAAATAATGATATATATATATATATATATATATATATATATGTTAGTCCAAGTAGCTACGATAATTTAGAGCCTAGAGGGGGTGAATAGATTATCCCAACTTTCAGTTTTTCGCCCTCTTTTTCGAATGAAGAATGACAACAAAAATGAAAGTGCGGAAATCTAAACAACACACGTTGATTTAGAGAAGTTCAACCCACCTAGGGCCTAATCTTCTACCACCCCGGTATATCCGAAGTGGATTTCAAAAAAAAAAAAGAATTTTATTAATAGTACCAAACTATTACACCTTCACCTTGAGCACCACACTCTTCTTACAACACCACCTTGAAGATTACCACAATCTTCTTTCACCTATGAAGAGTACCACACTCTTCAACACCTAAAATCACCCAAGTGTGTTCTTACCACAAGAACACTAACAAGGATGTCTTGTTTTGGATGACTGAGAATTACAATCAAGATTACACTTTGTTTGAAAATATTACAACTCAAAAGTGCAAGTGTAATCAAGAAGGAAGCCTAATACTCAAGATGTGCAAGTGTAAAAGTAGGCTTAAAATTACAACAAGAAGTATGTTAAGAAAGAATGAGAATTTTGCTGTGAATTTCTTGTTGTTTGATAGTTTGTCTATTGTACTTGATCCTTCAAAGCCTTCATGTATTTATAGGAGAGTCTTCAAGATTGAATCTCCAACATAGGCTCCTTCATCTTCACTTTTGTCTACAAAAAGAGGATTACAAGGTGTACAAATAATGTACAAAAATGATAAAGTGATAAAAGTAAATCTTGTTGTCTCCCATTGGCTCAAAATCATCTGATTTTGAGCGGGTCGACCGGTTGGTCGACCGGTCAATCAGATAAAAGATTTGAAAATTTTCCGTTGAGTTTGAATCACGCACAGGTCGACCAGGGGGTCAACCGGTCGACTAGGGTCGACCGGTCGACCACTTAGTCGACATGTCCCTGAGCAATTATAGAAGGGAGTTAAAATGGACAGAAGACTTACACACAGGTCGACCGGGGGGGGTCAACCGGTCGGCCGGGGGGGTCGACCTGTCCCTGGAGTGTTTTTGTTGAAAAGTTCGAAGTTTAATAAGCTCAGGCTTTGGTCGACCGGTCGACCTACTCCAAGAGCGTATCGGTCCGTGAAAAAATTCCAACTTCGTCTTTCGGGCTCCGTTTTACTTTGATGGTATTCAATAATAGTTAAAAACACTTTAAAACATAAAAAATCAAATTTTATATCGCCTGAAAAGATTTTTTTTGAATAATCGAAAATATATTTAAGGTGAAATCATCAAAATCAAAAATAGTTTCAATCTAACAATATATATATACACCTTTAATATATATATATATATATATATATATATCGGGTACCATATATATATATGGTACTCGTAGATTTTAACGGCATAATATATATTTTTTTGTGTTATAATATATTGTTGAAATTGAGAATATAGGTTAAGAAGGATTGAAAAATATTTTTTTATAAAAAAAAGTTAGATACTTCCATGAAATTAAGTAAAATAGATATGACTTATATATCTAAAATATCACCCAATACATTGAAAACGTACAACCCTAACTCATGGTTATTTTGGTCGATTGATCTGCCAAAATTCTAGTTTCAACAACTCTAGTTCGTTATATTTTTCCCCAGCAGCATGTCTTGTAATTGCTATCTGGTTCACTCTTTTAGGTATTAGCTCCATAGCTTTCAGCCTAAACAGTTTCAATTTTAACCAACTTTATATTTTTAATCCTACAATCATCATGGTTCATTTGACACATTGTGAAGTCGTTATATAACCTATAGAGGTAATTTTAATTTATCTCCCAAACTATGCAAGTTTGTTCATTTTGCCTACTTAACTTTGAACTGTTCTTCTTTACCCCTTAAACTTTGCAAATTGATGCATTTACTATATAATTTCCCAATGTATCCCTTAAATTTTATAATTATTTTGTTTTGTGATATCTGAAAAAGGTATCATAACCTAAGTTTATTAATGAAATTTACTATTATTTTTATTATTTATATATTGATTAAATACGAGGAGATTTTGAGAGAATATTGATCCAAATAATTGTTCCAAATCTAATAACTACAGACAATCCCGTAACAGTGATGAGTAAATTTGGAAATTATAGGCTACTTGCAACAACTGCAAAGTTTATGGGGTAAAGTAGAAAAATTAAAGTTAAGTCGGCAATGTAGAAAAACACAAAACCGTAGGTTGGGAACAAATTAAAATTACCTCTAACCTATATATTCTTTATTTTTCTTCTCTCACACACATTAAAAGTCATTTTCAGATAATGAAAGTGCATTTTTTTTATTTAGTGTGTTTGACTCAAATTATAAGCTTTTAAAACGTTTTAAAAGACATTTGGGAGCCTAGCTATTAAAGTAGTTTGTATAAATTTTAGAAAAAAAAAATTACATACTCCCAGATTAAGACGGTAGGATCGTACAAGCTCTTCATGGAAAAAGTAAGGAGATTCTCCAACACATTCTTTTTTCTTCAAAAATAATATATTTATTTTAATCTTTCAATTGTGTATGTGATTTTCATTATATTGATTTCAATGTTTGTCCCCTTACCATGTTTGACTATGTTATGTATGTGTTTTATTATGCTGATCTCATGTCTTATCATGTTTGATCATATATCTTGTTGCCTTAAATGTTATAAAATTTAATGTATTAGGTTTGCTGCCAACTATGTATGATTTGAGTGTATGCTTTTCCTAATTAGTTGAACATATGGTTTATCCCTATATTAATCGAATGTAGGGTTTGGCCTTAACTAACTGAATGTAGTGTTTCTCATAACTGATTGGATATAGGGTTGTTTCCTAACTGGTTTCCTCTTACTAATTGAATATATATTTTCCATTAATTAAATGAATGTAGGGTATTCCCCTAATTAAGTGAACGTATGACTTTTCCACAAGTATAATTGAATCTAGACTTTAGAGTTCACTAATTAATTGAACGTAGGGTTTTCACTAATTAGTTGAACATAAGGTTTATCCCCAATTAATTGAATGTTTGATTTCCTAAATTAGTTGAACATAAGGTTTATCCATGTAGGGTTTTCCCTTGACTAACTGAATGTAGGGTTTTCCCTTGACTAATTGAATGTAGGGTTTGTCCTTAACTAACTGAATGTAGGGCTTTCCTAGTTTTGAATCATCGAATGTAGGGCTTTCCCTTAATTATTTGAATGTAGGGTTTTTCCCTAAATATGTTTAAGTAATTGAATATAAGGTTTTCCCTTAATTAAATAAATGTAGGGTATCCCGCTAACTAAGTGGACGTATGACTTTTCTCCCAAATTGTTGTATAATTGAATGTAAGATTTTCCCTTAACTAACTGAATATATATATATATAGATTTTCCCTAGATATGTTTGAATAAATGAATGTAGGATTTTTCTCTAACTAATCAATGAATGGTTTTCCTTAATTAGTTGAATGAATGGTTTTCCTTAATAGTGAATGAGGTTTTGCTCTCAAGTTGTTTTAGCTAACGTGATTTAATTATTATGATATACGCTTACATTAATTCTCGTATTTAATGATATGGTGCATCACGTAGGTTCATGCATCATTGTTAATGTATGTTCATAACATTTCGGAGCATCCAAACATTAATTAAAGTCAAGTCATAAAGTATAATATTTTTCAAAAGAAATGGGTGCACATTGTTCTATGATGCTTTGAGAGTGTGGAAAATGGGCGCGGAGACCAGCGTTCGACCATGTGCGCTCGCGGCTAATGTAAATGTTTAAGGAAAAGGGCCTTCGGGCAAAACGAATGCAAATGAGCCTTCGGGCAAAATCACGGGTTTTAAATAACAAGGCCCATCATGACCGATTAGAACAATGTGTTACCAAGCAAGCTCACGCCCTAAGAATGTTTCATGCAACGAAAGGCAAAGTTTTATGCAAAAGAAGGTTTTAAGCAATGAAAGGAAGGTTTTTAATTAATGAAAACGTAAAGACTTTTTAAGTTATAAAAGTTAAGATATTGCATTAGGCATGCATTCATGCATGAGGTTACTTGTTGAGCTCCTTTAGCTCATTCCACGAATGTTAAATTTTTCGATGAGAATGATGGTCGGGCGCAGCGACTCGGGAACCCATGTCAATGGAATTCTTTTATTTTCAAAGTTTGACTTTTTAGTTCATTAAACGCGAATATCATTTTATTTCAGTTATTAGCATTTAATTCCGCCGCAAAGTTTTGAACAAAGTAAAAGTTTTTAGTATTTTGTATTTTTCGGTATTATTTTTAAGTATTTCAATTTTAATTGCTTATTTTCGCATAAAAACTCAAGAAGCTAGAAAGGGCGCTACATTTTGTGGTATCGAGCCCAGTGTTTTTTTAAATCGGTTATGTAGACTTTGAAATGATTTAATTTACGAAAGTTTAAACTCAACTAGTCATGGGTTCTGAGTCGCGCTTCGAGCTTCTCCCTCCGCTAATCGGTAAGCTTTTTTTGTGTACTGTCATTATGAATATATGTTGGACTCTATGAAATGTTTGCTTATGTTTTTACTGATTTTAGTTTTGTACGTCATTAATTACTCTTGTCTTTATTTTCATGAAATGATTTGTTGCTCAAATGAATGTATATATGTGATCACTATTGCTATGTCTAGAAAAAAAAATGAATTGAGACTTGTTTTCACGCCTTGGTATATTCGTATTTTTATATTTAACAAGTTTCGAGGACAAAACCTTTTTAAAGGTGGGGAGAATGTAACGACCCGAATTTTTATGCCTTAATAAGAATTTTATTAATCATGTTATTTGTTTATTTTATAGAATAAGAATGGTTAATAAGAAATTTATTAATGATTTTACTACATAGTTAATTTGTTATATTACGGATCATAAAAGAGTCTTTTAAATGGACTGTGAATTAACTTTATTTGGGCCTTACATGAATAATTGGATCTTTAATTAGTTTGGAGCTTTAAATCAGATCCATATTGTTAGTAAGTTAATTATAAGCCCATGTAGGGTAAACCTAGTCCAATTCGGAGTAGGTTAAAACACTGATATAAGACACGTAAAAATCCCACTTTAGAGAACACAGAAATACACGTTAACTAGAGAGAAGAAGAAGACGATAGTTAGGGAGAGAGAGATCGACCAGAAAGAGAAGAGAGAAAGAAAAGTGATTTCCCCAACGCGATTGATTCGAAAGAGGCCTGTAAAGGATTTCACTACCCCTAAGTTGAACAGGCAAGTAATCTCTTTAGGTTTCACGTAGATTTAGGTTTGGATTATTGTTGTGTATGTGATTTTCATTATATTGATTTCAATGTTTGTCCCCTTACCATGTTTGACTATGTTATGTATGTGTTTTATTATGCTGATCTCATGTCTTATCATGTTTGATCATATATCTTGTTGCCTTAAATGTTATAAAATTTAATGTATTAGGTTTGTTGCCAACTATGTATGATTTGAGTGTATGCTTTTCCTAATTAGTTGAACATAGGGTTTATCCCTATATTAATCGAATGTAGGGTTTGGCCTTAGCTAACTGAATGTAGTGTTTCTCATAACTGATTGAATATAGGGTTGTTTCCTAATTGGTTTCCTCTTACTAATTGAATATAGATTTTCCATTAATTAAATGAATGTAGGGTATTCCCCTAATTAAGTGAACGTATGACTTTTCCCCAAGTATAATTGAATCTAGACTTTAGAGTTCACTAATTAATTGAACGTAGGGTTTTCACTAATTAGTTGAACATAAGGTTTATCCCCAATTAATTGAATGTTTGATTTCCTAAATTAGTTGAACATAAGGTTTATCCATGTAGGATTTTTCCTTGACTAGGGTTTTCCCTTGACTAATTGAATGTAGGGTTTGTCCTTAACTAACTGAATGTAGGGCTTTCCCCTAAATAGTTTTGAATCATCGAATGTAGAGTTTTCCCTTAATTATTTGAATGTGGGGTTTTTCCCTAAAAAGGTTTAAGTAATTGAATATAAGGTTTTCCGTTAATTAAATGAATGTAGGATATTCCCCAAACTAAGTGGACGTATGACTTTTCTCCCAAATTGTTGAATAATTGAATGTAAGATTTTCCCTTAACTAACTGAATATATATATATTTTCCCTATATACGTTTGAATAATTGAATGTAGGATTTTTCTCTAACTAACTGAATGAATGGTTTTCCTTAATTAGTTGAATGAATGGTTTTCCATAAATAGTGAATGAGGTTTTGCTCTCAAGTTGTTTCAGCTAACGTGATTTAATTATTATGATATACGCTTACATTAATTCCCGTATTTAATGATATGGTGCATCACGTAGGTTCATGCATCATTGTTAATGTATGTTCATAGCATTTCATGAGCATCCAAACATTAAGTAAAGTCAAGTCATAAAGTATAATATTTTTCAAAAGAAATGGGTGCACATTGTTCTATGATGCTAGAGTGAGTGGGAAATGGGCGCGGGGGACCGGCGTTCTGACCATGTGCCGCTTGCGGCTAATGTAAATGTTTAAGGAAAAGGGCCTTCGGGCGAAACGAATGGAAATGGGCCTTCGGGCAAAATCACGGGTTCCAAATAACAAGGCCCATTGCGACCCTAATTAGAACAATGTGTTACCAAGTGAGCTCACGTCCTAAGAATGTTTCATGCAATGAAAGGCAAAGTTTTATGCAAAAGAAAGTTTTAAGCAGTGAAAGGAAGGTTTTTAAGTAATGAAAACGTAAAGTCTTTTTAAGTTATAAAAGTTAAGATATTGCATTAGGCATGCATTCATGCATGAGGTTACTTGTTGAGCTCCTTTAGCTCATTCCACGAATGTTAAATTTTTTAGATGAGAATGCAGAAGAGGAAAGAGATGGTCGGGCGCAGTGACTCGGGGAACCCATGTCAATGGAATTCTTTTATTTTCAAAGTTTGACTTTTTAGTTCATTAAACGTCGAATGCCATTTTATTTCAGTTATTAGCATTTAATTCCGCTGCAAAGTTTTGAACGAAGTAAAAGTTTTTAGTATTTCGTATTTTTCGGTATTATTTTTAAGTATTTCAATTTTAATTGCTTATTTTCGCATAAAAACTCAAGAAGCTAGAAAGGGCGCTACAGTCTAGTACTCCAGCCTTGTCTTCATCCCAAGGAAATATAGTTCAACCACAAAATCAACTTGTTAGTATTAAACTAACAGACTCAAATTACCTCATATGGAGGCTGCAAGTGTTTACAACCATTAGAGGCTATGGCCGAGAGAGCTTCATTTTCAACAGCTCTCCTCCACCCCTTATTCAAGAAGGTTCATCTGAGCAACCCTAGCTGATTAATCCTGAATATTTAACTTGGAAATGGCAGGACCAGCTTCTAGCCTCTTGGCTTCTTTCTTCTCTTTAAGAAAATCTTCTTATCATGATGGTAGGTATGGAAACTTCATCTCAGATTTGGAAGGCCTTGGACACTAATTTTCTACTCAATGTGTTGCCCGCAAGATGCAGTATAAGCTTCAACTTTCCTCCATAAAGAAAGGATCCATGCCAATGAGAGAATACCTGAACAAGGTGATATCATGCTGTGACATTGTTGCTTCTGCTGGTCAGCATATCACAGAAGAAGATCAAGTGCTTCAAAACCTCACAGGACTTGGTAGTGAATATGATCCTTTGGTGGTTGCTGCTACTTCTAGAGTTGAGCCCTGTACACTTGCTGAGGTTTATGCCATGCTTCTTAGCTATTAGTCAAGATTGGAGGCTGCAAATCCTGGTACTATCAACACTGAAGGCTCCCACTCTTCCATTAATATGGTGACTCAATCGAACTCTCGGAGGTAGAAACACCTTCAGGGGAAGAGAAGGAAGAGGCTTTAGGCCTAACAATATCACCAGACCTGCTTGCTAAATTTGCAGCTATACAAACCATACTGCAGACAAGTGCTACTACCTTTTTGACTCCAACTTTGTGCTTACCTCTAATGCTCCAAATCCATCTGTTCAGACCCTCTCTGCCTTCCCAACTTCTCAGACTAGCCCTAATGCAACTGCATTGGTATTCTCTCCAGAAACGGCTAATGATCCCAGCTGGTATGTGGACTCTAGTGCCTCTAACCATGTAAGTAATGTGTTGGCAAATCTCAACATAGCCTCTGAATTCCAGGGCAATAACAAAGTACAGGTTGGAAATGGAACAGGTTTGTATATTTCTCACATTGGTAACTCACACCTTACTTCCTCTCATCCTCATTCCAAGCCTTTCCTTCTTTGAAATCTGCTTCATGTACCGAATATAACTAAGAATCTTATTAGTGTAGCTCAGTTTGCTAAAGATAATTATGTGTTCTTTAAATTTCACCCTAATTTTTGTTGTGTCAAGGACCAGGTAACCAAGCAAGTTATTCTCAGAGGTTCTCTTAAGGATGGTCTCTACAAATTTGACATCCATTTACTAAAGTCTTTTGGCACACCTCCTGCTTTCTCCCATCTCACCAGCCCTGTTTCAGCAAGCTTAGCTCATACTACTAATTGTTCCAATTTCCAGCTCTGGCATTATAGATTAGGCCACGCGACAGATACTATTGTGAACAAAGTTCTGAACGATTGTAATGTTCATGTTCTTATTAATAATTTTTTTTCCATTTTCAGTTCTTGTCTTCAAGCTAAAAGTCATCAGTTACCTCATTCTACCTCTGAAACTAAATTTAATCACCCTTTTAATCTTATTCACACTGATGTATGGGATCCCTCCCCTCTGAAATCTACTTATGGATACAATTATTATGTTTTTTTTACTGATCATTTTAGTTGTTATACTTGGCTCTACTTGCTTAAGCATAAATCTGAGGTGCACAATGCTTTTCTTCACTTACAACAATTCATTCAAACTCAATTTAATACCAAGATTAAAGTTGTTCAAAGTGACGGGGGGAGGGGTGAATTCATAGGTTTAAGAAAAGTTTTTCAAGATTCTGGATTCATCATAGAATATCGTGTCCCTTTACCCCAAACAAAAATGGACTCGCTAAGCGAAAACATAGACATATTGTTGAAATGGGGTTATCCTTATTGTCTCACTCTTCTATGCCACTTAAATTCTGGGATGATGCATTTGTGGTTGTTGTGTATATCATTAACAGGCTGCCTACAAAAGCTCTTCATCTTAAGTCTCCTTTTGAGGTCCTGTATAAACAAACACCCTCCTACACTCACTTGCGTGCCTTTGGCTGTTTATGTTACCGACATATGAGATACTTTAATAAAAATAAACCTGAATATAGGTCCTTACCAAGCACATTCCTTGGCTACAATAACCACTATAAGGGATACAAAATTCTCTTGCTCAGTGGCAAGGTTATTGTCTCTAGAAATGTTGTTTTTGATGAGGCAAAATTCTCTTTCTCTCCATCCTTTAAAAAGCCTGAGTCATTTAGTCGTCCTCCTGTTAGTACTTCGATTCTTGGACCACCACCTCTTCTTACTTCTCAAATTCTTCCTTCCCCAGCTCCCCATCCTACCCATGCGCATATTCCCAGCTCTTCTCCTTTGCCTTCCTCTAATCACTCCTCACCTGAGAACTCCCCTCATTTCCCTATTTCCATTCCTTCTTCTGCTTCTAGCTTTTCTACTATTCCTCTCACCGTTGAGTTACCACCTGTGAGTGATATACCTCATATTCCTGACAATACTACTGATGTTATTTTCTCTGGTGCAGGCTCTCATCCCATGATCACTCGTTCAAAGGCAAGCATATTCAAGCCTAAGGTGTTGGTTGTGCATACTCTGGATACCACTGAGCCCTCCTCATATGTTGAAGCATTGCAACACATACAATGAAACAGGCTATAGAAGATGAATACCAGGCTCTCATGAACAATCACACATGGTCTCATAAGGATTTACCTCCGGGTAAGAAATTAATAGGTTGCAAATGGGTGTTCAAATTGAAATGACATGCTTGATGGTAGAATTGGAGGTATAAAGCCCGATTAGTGGCTAAAGGTTATGATCAAGAACAGGGGTTCGACTTTGATGAAACATTTAGTCCTATTGTGAAGGTTACAATTTGAATTGTTGTCCATTTTGGTTTGAATATTCGACACTTGGATGTGAATAATGTGTTCCTTAATGGTGATTTGGATAAGGAAGTTTTTATGGCACAACCTCCTAGTTTTGAACAATCCTCTTCTACATCGCTAAAAGTTTGTAAGCTCATTAAAGCTATTTATGGGCTCAAGCAGAACCCACGAGCTTGGTCTGGTAAGCTCAAACAGGTGCTCACAGGTTGTGGTTTTTCCTGCTCTCGAGCTGATAATCCCCCCTTCATTCGACAAACAAATTCTGGATTTTAGTGTACGTTGATGACATATTAATCACTGGGAGTGATGATCATGCTATTGATAATTTGATTTCTCATTTGAACAAGATATTTTCTCTCAAGGATTTGGGCAGCTTGCATCACTTTGTAGGAATTGAAGTGTCCTACACTGCTGCTGGTCTTCATTTTTGTCAAGACAAAATATATCAAAGATATTCTTGCTCGAGCCTCTATGTCTGAAGCTAAGTGTCTGCCTACACCTATGGTCTCTTCCTTAAAGTTGTCCAAGAGTTATGGTATGCCTACAGTAGATGCCTCATTTTATAGAAACATTGTTGGTGCTCTACAATATGTTATATTAACAAGGCTAGAAATTGTGTATAGTGTTAATAAAGTGTGTTAATATATGTATTGTTCGTTGGATACTCATTGGAAAGAGGTAAAACGAATTCTTCATTTTTTGGCTGGCACTACCAACTCTGGTATTCATCTCCAGAAGTCTGGGCACCTGAACCTGGTTGGAATCTCAAATTCAGATTTGGGGGGTGATCCGGATGATAGAAAGTTGATTTTACGATTTTGTATATTCTTGGGCAATAATATAGTATCCTGGTGTTCCAAGAAACAATCATTAGTTTCTAGATCGAGCACCGAAGCCGAATACAAGAGTCTTGCTCATGCTGCAGAAGAAATTGTTTGATTCGATCTCTTCTCACAGAATTAAAAGTTTCAGTCTCTTGTCCTCCTACCATTTGGATTGATAATCAAAGCACTATTGCTCTAGCCTCTAATCCTATCCTCCATGCCAAAACAAAACATGTTGAACTTGATATTCAATTTATCAGGGATTTAATTGCTAAAAGAATTATCCAAGATGATCATATGATGATCAAATGATCAAAATAGGAAATCATTTCTAAGATTCCCAGTCTGGCCCAGAACCTCGCTCGACTTGAGGGGACATGTTAGAGAAAAGGAATGCATCAACATCATGGATTCAAGATGATCATATGATGATCAAATGATCAAAATAGGAAATCATTTCTAAGATTCCTTAGGCAGGTAGCAGTGTTGTGCAAACGTTACCATTCATATCCAAGCAGCTGGAGAAAAAGATCTTGTGACAAGTGGCATCATCTCAGATATATTTGTGTAACAACCATATTCCTCTTTAGCCAATCATATTACTTCTAGTGTGTATTGATCGCCAAAAATATTTGGATCTTACAACTGCAAGTGTACAGTGTAGTTTATAGAATAATGGCAAGCAAGGTCGTATTCCTCAGGGATTGACTACAAAACACTTATGCTATAATAACATCATATTCCAATTTTATTGAAGCAACCGAATATCACAAGTTATAAAAATCAAAAATTAAGAAAATTAAAGAAATCAAATTTGCGAACCCCACAAGTATTTTCAACAACCACAGAAGCAACCTTAGGCACATAATCTCAACATGTTTCTTCAATATTAAATCCAATTAAAGTTTCTATAACCAATTCATGCAATTCTATGGGTTTAATTCCTAAAATAGTTTATTCCCCCTCCCGTGGCGCATAAACATTAGATTAATAATAATTAAGGTCTCCGATCCATCATGTAGGTCCCAAGGGGTGTGAGTGTAATGTTTAGAAGGGGGGATTGAATACCTTACCAACTTTTCGATTTAGTCCTTTTAAATATTCGAGTTAATACTTCACAAATGAGTCCTTGATGGACAACTAAGTTAGTTAATCAAATAGAGTTAGTTACTCAACAGACTGATCGAGCCGTTGATAGAATAACTCAGCTATTTTGACTAAAGACTTAACTCGACCGTGATTTGTTTTCAGCGGAAGACTTTACACCCTTAAATTTGGTTTAGTTTTGATTTAATACTTGGTTTTAGTACTTAAAGATTATCAAGTGGATAGCAAATTTATCAAAGAGTTAAATAAGTAAGGTGCGAGAAATTAAAGTCTTTGAAATGTAAATGACACGATAAGTTTTATAGAGGTTCAAGATGGGGTAATTCTTCTACTCCTCTCTTCTCCAACTCCGGAGGAATCCATTAAGTATTGATCGATATCTGAGTGGTAATATCCGGATACAAGTCTTGATCACACAACCGACTTGATCCTTTGGGACTCGGTCCGAGATGCATTGGTCACGCACTTGGTGCTTCTCGCATTTACTTAGCTTCTTCACAGGGCAGTGCCTTTGCCGGTACAACCCACTTGCTCAAGCTCTTTGGATTTGATCACGAAACCCTCCAAAAACTTGAGACTGGTTCGACCTTGAACCTTCCTACAATCCTCCGTGGAATGTAGACCCCTTGATTCTTCAATAATTTCCTCTTCAACCGATTGAAGTTATCTTTCCTTCACATGTGAGTGTTGGATTGATTTTCTTCGTAATGTAGGCTTGAGGATTAATCTTGAATGATTTGAGAATATTTTTGGTTACAGATATAGATTTTCTTGCTCGTATTTGTTTTCAATTGTCAAGGTAACCAAAATTCTCTCAAATAAACATTCGTTGGCTTGTCTTGTTACAATCCTTGGAATTGCCACTTCCTCGTATGAATTGTTCTTGACTTTTCGAGTTCGACATGGTGCAGTGCTTCCCATTGGTTTATTCCTTTTGCACGCTTCGGGGACCGAGCACTTCAAGAAAGGTAGTATGGAGGTATTATTTCTTTATGTAATTCCCTTGATATCCGTAAACGGATCTCTTCCAGATTATCTCGACTTGATCGCATTTTCTTCCTTTCCCCAGGTGACTTAGAGTCGCCTTCCAATCATTGGATGACTCTTCTGTCACTTCAACTTGAGACTTAGCTATCTTGAGTTGACTTGATTGATACTCTACTCACCGCATCTCACCGCTCCTTCATCGAGTTCCCGTCTTCTCTTCTTTGCCATACTCAATTTGTCTTGCAATGAGTCTTCCTTCTAGTCTCCAGTTGTCTTCTTGCATATTTAGGCATAATCGACTTAACTCGGCTTGACCAGCCCTATTTATTACAATGCGGTTTACAACGAAAATGGGGTGCCAACTTCCTATTCTAAGTTTTACATGGCATTCATCAAAATCTAAACAATAAATTTCCCAACAATTTCCCCCTTTTGATGATGCCAAAACTTAAAACATTCAAAATATAAATAGCAAAGATACATACGGATAGTGCATTCACAGAGAATGTATGCGTAGAATCAATCCTTTTATTGATCATAACATTCTTGTCCTTTACACAATCAAGTACAAAGTGTATCGAGCAAACATCTATGTCTACGCAAAAATAAAGAATTTACTGATTTATTACGAAGACTTACATAAAATGTATTTACATAGTAAAATACATGAAGGGGTGGACAACAACACTACATCTCCTTCGCTTTATCCTTCTTTCTTCTTCTTGACTTTGTCACTTCCTCGGTCTTCTTTTCTTTTTCTCATCTTCAATCGCTTTCTTCTTCTTTTCATACGCCTTCCGGCAGCTTCATCTCTTCTTATTCTCTCTTGTCTCTCCTCCCATAGCTGAGTTTGTCTTTTATTTTCTTCTTCAATTCTTTTCACATACTCGGATTGTTCTTAGCCACTTGCGATTGGCTACTTCGTCAAAACCAAATTGATGGTTCCCTCCTTTCTTGCCTGGATCTATGTACTCAATGTTTTTGGGCGAGATCTAGGTCCAAACCTCTTCCTCCACCACGCTTCTTTTCTACCTCCTGGGCGTGTATTGTACTAGGGTCTTCTTCTTCCCACTGAGTGACTAGCGAGTAACCAAAGAGTGACGGTGAGTCTGTTGCTGTCGTCCTTCTTCACATAGTGTGAGACCCTTTTTCCCAAGATAAGTCCCAGTGCTTGAGCCATGGACATGTTTGTGAAGTATCTTCGAGATGCGGCGTTTTAAATTCATCAACCTGATCTTGGCTCGATTCCGGCATCGAGATGGCATAAGTGTCTCTGTCTACAGGAATGCCTCCATATTGTTTGAGAATATCCATAACTCGGGCATTCATCCTTCCTTCCACTTCCTCCATCCCTCGCTTCAATCTGTTTTCTTGTCGGCGATAGGTACGGTGGCAGTGTTGGAGTGGCGAGTCATCGGGAGTTTGCTTGATAATATCACCGTGACAAGACCTTGTTGGGGGTTTTGCAATCATCAAGGTTACATCTCTCGATCCTTCCCCTCAACAGACTTCCCTTTCTTTTCTCTTGAAACTTCCTCACTGTCTTTCCTTCACAAATGCTCCCTCCTTCTCAACTTCAGATCCCTTTAGCGCTTTTAGGTATTCCTCTTCCCCCTTTTTGGCATCATCAAAGAAGAGAGGAACCCCGGAAACAAACTAGCGAGCAGAAGTCGAGTCTCGATAGCCAAGTTCGATTCGAGTCCGCTGCGGAGTATGCGGCGCCAAACTCGGAGCGAGTAGAGTTGGATTCAGCTTTAATTAACTTCATCTCGGCCATGAGAGAAGGCTGAATTTTCGATCCATGTTTTCTTCCATACGCAGGAGCTCATTCTTATTTTGCTCACGCAAATGTGCCTTTTATCTAAGCAAAGTGTGAGATTCATGCATGTGCTCAATGTGTTCTCTCAATTTTGTCTTTGCATCGGCATTCTCATTTCGCCCGGACCAACGACTTGTTGAACAATGTTCAAATATCTAGCTTGTTCCACACGCATCGCTTGTTCTTCTTGCCACCACTCCCGGATTCTCACTATTATGCCTCTCAAGTTAGCAATTAGGTTGGCATCTCTGTTATCCATCTCATGTCTATCGAGGCCTGGTGCCTCTCCATCCGTTCAATTTCGGCAAATAATGCTTTGAACACCTCCCGAACTTCACTTTGTTCCCTCTTGCGGTGACGACCAAAGATCAAAATCATAGTCACCGAACGATGGTATCGATGGAATGACAGATCTCGTGCGTGGAAGCGCTCAAG
The DNA here is from genome assembly GCA_016081115.2 of Rehmannia glutinosa. Taxonomy (NCBI): domain Eukaryota; kingdom Viridiplantae; phylum Streptophyta; class Magnoliopsida; order Lamiales; family Orobanchaceae; genus Rehmannia; species Rehmannia glutinosa. Next base: position 70,463 of record JABTTQ020002536.1, on the reverse strand, counting down.
ATCTCTTTCGACTCTTCGGGAGGTCGGGTACCTCCAGAGAGAAGGGAATGATTCTACAAAGGGATCATCACGAGCAAATCGGAATTTGTTCAATGGTGAGTGGTGCTCGTGAAGTTCCTTGTGGAGTCGAACTGCTGCACTTGGGAAGCTGCGCGATGATGAGACTGTTTCACCGGGGTCTATTGTGAAGTTGACCCGACTTGCCGAGCCTCACTTGTCTCAACAACTTCATCGGTGTTAGCTGGTTTTTCCACGTGAGTTGATCGTCCTCGGCCTTATCGAGCGTCATCGGACGATGATGAGATTTCCATAGGTGGCTCATCAAAGTTGAAAGTTTGACGAGTAGTCTTGAGGTCAAACTTACTCGTGGTTGGAACACCCTCACCGAAGAGTCTTTTGGATCGATCACCGGGGATGACTCGGCTTCATCGTCTTCTTCCGATCCAAGAGAGGTTACATCGGGATTATCCTGGGAATCGTGAAGCGCACTTATCTCCTTTTCGATGGATCAATGATAGCAGGAGGGATGTTCTCACTTGACTTCTTTACCCCGGAAGTCTCAACCTCCCGTTGGCGTTCATTACCTCCTGTAGTCTCAATCTGCAATGAGGCCTTGGACATCCCTTTCGATAGTGTCGGTTGTCTTAGGGTCTTCTCATGCGGTGGCATCCATTGGAGTCTCAACTCCATGGATTGTACTTTCGCCGCCGAGTGTTAACTCCCAGGGTTGTTCCTTCCTCGTGTCTCGATTTGCATCGCAATGTCATTAGCCTTCGAGAGCTTGACACTGACACCTCGAGACAGAGCAGTCTCAATCTGCGAGCCTCGTCGATGACAACTTGTTGTGTACTTTGTGTTTGTTCCTTCTCCACTTCGCCTCCTAGATTCATTGTGGAGTCACCGCAAAGATCCTCCGACCTTGCTGCTGCGGTGGAGGAGTTTCCCCCGGCACACACACCGGTGAGTGACTTGATTGGGGTCACTCGTCTCGGACTCCCACTGTTCCCATTGAGTATTCACCGGCGGTGGTAAGACACCTTCATCGGGGTTGGCTCGATTGGGGTCCCCACTATCCCGCATTCATTGCCGCCTTCCTTAATTCCTTCTTCCGAGTGAGTGGGGAAGTGGTGGCGGCAACAACGGTGGCAATATGCCGCACCACTCCCATTGGGTCTATCTCCACCGTGTTTTGGAGGACTCTCCTGGTCCCTCCATCATTCTTTGCTCATGAAGGATTCTCGACTCTTCTATTGCTTGCTTTGCATTTGCAACTCTTCTCGTAGCGGCGGCAGGTCCGCATCCTCATCGCTTTACGATAGGGCGTTAAAGTGAGAATGTGTATGTTCTCGTGGTGTGTCGGTGATAGGGCGGATCTTTGGCCTTCTCACGTGCCTCTACGTCCTCACCGCTTTAGCCCGTTCATTTTCTTTTTCGAATTTCCAAGATATTTATGCAATTATCCTCGTCAAGGGCTTGCAAAGACTGCTGTGTCCACTTCAAGAAATCAAGAGTTCTTCTTCCTCAAAGAATGAACTCGGATATTGAAACCGCACTGGATAGGCTCAACTTCCATTTTCTCCAATCGCTACAGACGATTTTGGATGTGTGGATACAATGGAGAGTGCATGATTAAATCGTCTTCATCATCCTCTTTGCTGCCCTCGTTTCCGTGTATTGAAGGTAGCGAGACTTCATTTGCCGACACCTTCAAAGAGCCTCTGTTCATTGGTGGAGAAACAACCCCGTCAAACAGTGACTCGGTTGTCTCGGCCATTCTTTGTTCCTCGGCTATTCTCGACTACACTGGGTCTTCAAGTTGCCTCTGCCTGATCGACCTCAAGAGACTTGGCCATTTCATCAATCACTTCGAGACTCTACTTCTCCAGCGCTCGGTATCTTCTCCACCGAGTGAGTAGCCAGAGACTCACTGTCTTTTTCAAGCTCGGAGAGTTTGGAAAGTCTTCTTCTTCTCTTTGTTTTAACCAAAGGGATTTACGCTCCACTTTCTCCGTTCATTGAAGGTGAATGCCTTCGAGATGTCTTAAAGGTAGCCCTTCCTTGTTGTGGCGATCCTCTTCTTCTTGATCACCGGAGAAGGGATTAATGGTTCCTTCTCCATCATGCGCTGCAGGGGCGGGAGACACGGCTGCGGGAGCGGTGACTCGGGGCTGCGAGGGGCGGGCAGGTAGATTTGTTTTTCTTTCTTTGCAGAGCAACAATTCTCTTAGCAAACAGGGGGCACCTTCTTCTTTGGTGGAGAGGAGACAGCTTGTATCTTCGAGGTCACCGATTCCCCCTCACTCGTGATCGGCTCTCTTAGCGTAGGCTCTCTTCTCGTGCGCCGAGAGGTTTGATCTCGAACATCCTCTAGTTTACATGGAACGCCTTTCCATGTCGAAGAGGGACTCTTTTTACCTCCATCACCGGCCAATCACTGCACCGTATTCCGGGGATCCTCCAAATGCTCCATTCTCCTTGAAAGATTTGTTCCCTACATTCGCGAGTCTGCCGTAGACAAACTCAGCCATTCACCTTCTTTACTTCAATGATCGCAGCCATTCACGATCAATTTCGCTTTAGACGGTTGGTCAAAGCCGCCAAATTTGATGTCTATGCATTTGGCAACGATGTCCAACAATTTGTGGTAGTCCTCCTTCAAAGAGCCCTCTTGTTAGTCAGCAAACTATCTTTTTCAAAGATAGTCGGTCTTGGCTACTTCCTTCCAAGCGGCACCAAGTCAACATCGCTTCATTAATTTCTCGTGCTCTTCCGCAAGAATAACAAGCGTGTTCGCCAAATCCTTGGCGGTGATGATGAACTCCTTCCCGTGAACAGAGGATTTGATCCCCTCATCGTGAATCTCGGCATTCACGTAGAATCGCGCAACCTCTTCCACATAGGTCATCGGAAAGTCCATCGTCGAAAATGGTTTTAGCGCGATCGTTTCGAGTTTTTCAGCGATCTTCTTTATGAGGGCGTCATCGGACCCCTATTTGACATACCCTCGAAATCCACAAGACTCGGTGTGGATTTGCTTTCCTAGCTTGACAAAATCATGAGTGGATGCCATTTTTCAAAGTATTTCACCGAATGAAACTTAGAAAGTGATTTGAAGATTGATAGGGTTTTTGAGAGAGTTTTTGCCTTTGCTTCCGAGAGAGAAAGTGAACAGTTTTTGGTAATGTGTGAGAGAAAAGGACGAAAATGGTTTAAGTATGGTTCTGAAAGGGCGTGCGGGTGGTTTTTGAAATGTGATCGAAATCAACGGCTTAGATTTTGCACGCCGATTAGCATTTAATGTCCGGTATTTAATGCGGCATCATTTATATCCAATCATAAGCTTGGTGTGCGGCTTTTGCCTCGTACACGTCATAATTATGCCGATGTCATTCTTAAAAACATTCTAGCTTAGTAAAAACGATTTTGCGTTTTTGTCCCTTTGCTCATAAATGACTTAGCTTATCCCTTAGCCGATTTAACTCTTCTTCTCACAGCTTCTCCTAGTGACTCAATTTGTCGCCTAACTCGGTATAGCATTGTCTTTCCGATATGGTGATTCACTTAGGCGATTTGAGAGTTCACTCTTTTCCCTTTTGTGTTTCATTTCTTTTCTTTGAGTCTTCCGAGTGTCACCAACTCAATTAACCCTAACTCATGCTTGAGTTCTTCAAATCTTGACTCACATAATGGTTTTGTGAATATGTCGCCAACCTGTTTATCGCTTGAAATATATTCCAAGGTGATGTCCTTCTTTTCAACATGATCTCTTATGAAGTGATATCGACATCGATATGCTTTGTTCTTGAGTGCAACACAGGTTTTTGAGTGATTGCAATTGCACTTGTGTTATCACACATGATTGGAATTTCCTTTTCTTCAACTTCATAGTCTCTCACCATTTTTGTCTCATCCATAGGACTTGGGCACAATAGGCGCCCGCAGCCTATGTATTTTGCTTCACCAGTAGAGGTGACTATTGAATTTTGCTTTTTGCTAAACCAGAAATTAGCCTCTTTCCAAGCATTTGACATGTGCCGAGGTGCTCTTCCCCGTCAACTCTACATCCAAAGATAGTCGTCAGTCCGAATAGCCAATTAGCTTGAATCCACCTTCCTTTGGATACCATAAGCCAACTTCTTGGCTTCTTTTCAAATATCTCAAGATTCTCTTGGCCGCATCATGTGGCTTTCTTTTGGAGCAGATTGAAATCTTGCACATACACCTACATCAAAGGTGATGTCCGCCCGCTTCTTTGTGAGATAGAGCAATGATCCAATAAGTGCTCAGATCTTTGTTTGATCTCTGAGCCCATGCCATCCGCATCCATATCCATTTTGATGATGTATTCATTGGTATTTTCATAGAAGACTTCTCTTCCATACCAAATTTCTTCATTAAATCTCTCTGGTGTATTTTGTCGACTTATGAAGGTTCCATCCTTCACTTGTTTCACTTGGAGTCCAAGGAAGAATGTCGGCTCTCCCATCATGCTCATTTCGAATTTGCTTTGCATGAGGTTTGAAAATTTATCACACATCTCTTTGTTTGTGGATCCAAAAATAATGTCATCCACATATATTTGAACAAGCAATATACTCTTCGCATCTTGAATTACAAGAGTGTTCATCCACTTTGCCTTTTGTGAATCCGTTCTCGATCGGAATTGTGACAAAGTATCATACCATGCTCGGGTGCCTGTTTCAATCCATATAGAGCTTTCTTGAGTTTGTATACCTTATCTCCAAGAATCTTCGCTCAAATCCTGGAGGTTGTTCAACATATACTTCTTCTTCCAATAAACCATTAAGGAATGCACTCTTTACATTCATACATCCATCGATATACAATAAAATTCTTGTGAGTCGCATAGGCAAGAAACATCCTTATAGCTTCCAATCTTGCTACAGGGCAAATGTTTCATCAAAATCTATCCTTTCTTCTTGGCAATATCCTTTGGCAACTAATCTTGCTTTGTTTCTTACCACGTAACCTTCCTCGTTCATCTTGTTTCAACACCCATTTAGTGCCAATAACATTTTGATGGGTGGGTCTTTGAACTAATTCCCATACTTTATTTCTTTCAAACCGATTCAGATCTTCTTGCATACCTTGAATCCAATGTGTGTCATCCAATGCTTGTGAAACATCTTTAGGCTCTATTTGTGAGATAAAGCATGTGAACCTAGCTTCTTGTTGAGTTCGGATCTTGTTTTGACACCTTCTCTTATATCTCCAATGACTAGTTACGTGGATGGTCTCTCGGCCATCTTACATCAGTTGAAGTTAGTTGGATTCGATCTCTTGCCTATGTTGCTTTGATAAGCTCTCTCATATAACTTAGCCAGCTGCAGATTTTCCAATGTTTTTGAGACTCGGATATCTCATCTTCATCCGGGTTTATAATTCTAGCTTGACTTCATCATAGGGACTCTTCTCATGGTTGGTTGATTCAAATTATCACCGACTCTTCAATGTCTTCTCCATTTACATTTGGCTCATCAAACACCACATGAATGGATTCCTCTGTAACCATAGTTCTCTTCTTTGAGTACTCTATAGGCTTTTCTTTCAAATGAGTATCCCAAGAAGATACCTTCATCAGCTTTAGCATCAAAAGCCTTCAAATTATCTTTGCCATTGTTATGGATGAAGCATTTACATCCAAATATTCTAAAATATGCAACATTTGGTTTTCTCCCTGTCCAAATCTCATAGGGAGTCTTTGTCAGCTGTCTGTTTATCATGCATCTATTTTGAGTGTAGCATCTTTGTGTTTATTGCTTCACCCAAAATCTTTTAGGTAGCCCCGCTTGCTAACATGGTCCTTGGTCTTCTTTTTGAGAGTTCTATTCCTTCTTTCGCAACTCCATTCTCACGGAGTCCTTGTCAGACAATTCATGACCAATACCATTTTCTATACAATATTGAGTTATTATACCATTGACAAACTCGGTTCCTCTGTCGATCTTATTTTGATAATGGTTTGGCTCTTCTCATTTTGAATCCTCTTCATCACCGTGGTAGTTTCAGAGAGTTTTTTTCTTCTTACACATGAATATTGTCCATGTATATCTTGAGTAGTCATCTACTACCACCAAGGTGTATTTCTTCCCACTTATGCTAGCTGGTTCAACTGGACCAAATAGATCCATATGTAGCAGATGCAATATTCTTGTTGAAGATGGACATGTCTTTTCTTTGAATGATGATTTGATTTGTTTTCCCTTCCGATGCATCACATATACTCTCCTTCTTGTATCTTGAGTCCGGAAGTCCTTCCACAAGATTGCTTCCGCAAACTTGTTAATCGTTTTGAAATTCAGGTGACTCGACTTCTTGTGCCACGCCCAACTTGATTCGATGCTCTTTGCTAGTAGACAAGTGTTTGGTGTTGCATTGACCAATCTACTACATACATGTTCTTCTCAGTATGCATCCTTGCAACACAACTTCATTTGATTCAAGATCCTTGATTTGGCATATACCCATGTTAAATCCAACATTATAACCCTTGTCACGAGTTGGTGATGTTTAGAAAGTTGAAGTTGAGTCCTTCAACATATGCAACATCTGTGATTTTTAATCCATTTTTCTTGATGGATCCAATGCCTCTTATTTCTCCCCGAGCTTCATTTCCTCCAAATATGACTTTTGCACCTCGACTTCCTTGAATTTTGACAGATTTTTCTTGTTTCTGTCATATGTCCGGAACAACCACTATCCATGTACCAGGTTCCTTGGCACTCGGATGTTCCTTGAACCCGCAAACAAGGAAATTAAGTTTTAGGTACCCATACTTGTCCGGGTCCCGAGGGGTTAGTATTGTAAGATGATCCAACCAACCTATAGCCAAATGGTTTGACTCTAAGGGGTTGCCATCTATCGATGCCATAATCATAATTAATTTTGGCAAATTGCTTGGGGATTCTAGGTTCATACAAATTGTCTCTTTTCTCAGTATGCTGTATATGTGTTTTTAGCAATTGCCTTCTTTGGGTAGTTGTGATATCTCCGAGTGTAGTGCCTAGGTGCATATACGTGTTGATGAAAGCTCTCATACCTTTGGAATGGCCTTTGTTGAGTTCTAGGCCTTTGCCATTTTGGTTTATATTCCATAGGTCTTTCTTTGATAGTTCTCATTATTCCAATCACTTGGCTTGGATATTTTCTACCATTCCCTTCATATGTATTTCTTTTATAGAACCTCTGGGGTTTTTGGTAGCTATGTTTCTTCTTTACAGAGTATTTCTGTTTGGAGTTTGCTTTGAGGAACTCGGATGGATTTCTTCTCAATCTGTCCTCTCAAAGACACTCAATCGGGCCGTTTTTTTCCTTTTCCTTTATAACCAAGGCCGCTTTGTTTGTAATTGTGCTTTGGGATAAATGTGTGTGCACCATTTGGAGTTTTGGATTTTTGAGATACTTCATTGCTAGAAGATCCTTTTTCCAAAATCAATTTTGGAGCTTGACATAGCACGAGAGGAATTAAATCTTAGGCATGTCTTGTCTCCACATTCTCTTTGACTCATAATAAGATCATCCAATGATTTAGATGCCTTAGTGAATGAGGCAATAACATTTTTGAGGTCATTTTCCCTCTTTTCTATAGCAGCTATTTCTGCTATTAGCTTAGAATTTTCATCTTTAAACTTTCATTCTCATCACTTTATTTGACTTAGAGTACTCGGCTCCTTAGTCACCGTGAGTTTTGGCTTTTGAGTAGGCTGTTTTCCTCATTTAGTAGTGTGTGTGAGGATTTAATGTGTTCAAAATCTTTCATCATTTTGCCTAATGAATCATAAAGATCGAGTGAGTGATGAAGTGTGTGTGTTATAGTCACTATCACTAGAATCTGAGTGTGATGAGTTAGAGTGTACCTCATCTTCTTGGTAAGGTTGGTCTTGTTCCTTGGCCATCAAACAGGATCAAGGCTTCTTCTTCGAGTCACTTGAGTAGTCGGCTTTACTACTCTCTGAATCACCATGTCTCTTGACTTGGCTGTCTCGGATCTCTCTGCACCAACATTGCCTTTTTCTTTTCTTGTCTTCTTTCTCTCAAGACCTTTCTTTCTTCTTCATTCCTGTATTTGTTGACTACGGGATATGGGCAATCAATGGCATAGTGACCTGGTTGCCTACGGTTCAAAGATAGATTTTCAACCTTTTGATCGCTCTTTCCATTCTTGGATTGTCACCCATTGATATTCACTTTTTGATGCTCTGTTCTCTTGGTTGGCCTATCTTCCCTTGACTTGGATGGAGCTGAGTGTCTTCTGGAGGATTCGCCCTTACCTCTCTTGTAGTTCTTATTGAAGAACTTGTTAAACCTTTTAACCATCGTGCTATTTCCTCTTGGTCAATGACTTCTTTGACCTCGGCTCTCTTGCCATCCTTAACAATTAGAGCAGCTATTTTAGGTACATCTGTCTCTTCCTGGTCTTTTCTTCTCACTCAAATTCGTAGGCTTTGAGATCCGAGAATAGCTCATGGTTGGATGTCTTGGATAGGTCCATGGAGTGTCTCATGGCCATGACTTTCATATCCCACTCGGTTGGGAGACTTCTTAGAATCTTCATACACATTTCATTCTCGTGTATATTATTTTTTCCAAGTGCGTATAGCTCATTGGTAATTTACGTGAACCGAGCATCCGGTTGATCCAGGGTCTCTCCTGCGATCATTTTGAAATTTTCAAATTTCTGTACGACCACTAATAATTTATTTTCCTTGATTTGCTCACGAGCCTTCACAAATCAATGTTAGCTTGTCCCCATTTCTTTAGCCGTTTTGCATGATTTGACTTTATTGAACATGGCTTTGTCCAAGGTTTTGTAAAGAATGTCCTTGGCCACATTATCCGTTATATCTTTTTATGTCATCATTTGTCCATTCACTCTTGGTTTTTCAACCATGACTAGTCTCGAGCAACATCCTCTTCACCTTCACCGCAGCCTCTCTTACAGCTTTGTTCACTTTTAAAATTTGCAGTGGCCCATCCTCTATCACTATCCACATCTCATCATGTAGTCTTTGATAGATGAGCCTCGCATACGAATTTTCCAATTATCAAATTCTTCAATTTTGAACATAGGGATGCATGTCAAATTTGCTTCCATGATAATAACTTTTGATGATAAAAAGAGTTTTGAAAACTTAAGTACTAAAACAGACTTTGAAAAATTTGGAGATCTAGTTCAAGAACCGGTCGGAAAAGGCTTAGATACCAACCGCTCGATACCACTTGTAGGTCCCAAGGGGTGTGAGTGTAAGGTTTAGAAGGGGGTTGAGTAAACCTTACCAACTTTTCGATTTAGTCCTTTTAAATATTCGAGTTAATACTTCACAAATGAGTCCTTGATGGACAACTAAGTTAGTTAATCAAATAGAGTTAGATACTCAACGACTCGATTGAGCCGTTGATAGAATAACTCACTGTTTTTTGACTAAAGACATAACTCGATTGTGATTTGTTTTCATGGAGACTTTACACCCTTAAATTTGGTTTAGTTTTGATTTAATACTTGGTTTTAGTACTTAAAGATTATCAAGTGGATAGCAAATTTATCAAAGAGAGTTAAATAAGTAAGGTGCGAGAAATTAAAGTCTTTGAAATGTAAATGACACGATAAGTTTTTATAGAGGTTCGAAGATGGGGTAATTCTTCTACTCCTCTCTTCTCCAACTCCGGAGGAATCCACTAAGTATTGATCAAGATATACGAGTGGTAATGCAGTCCGGATACAAGTCTTGATCACACAACCGACTTGATCCTTTGGGACTCGATCACCGAGATGCCTTGGTCACGCACCTTGTTCTTCTCGTGCGACTCGCCTTCTTCACACAGGTATTTGTCTTGCTACTACAGCCCACTTGCTCAAGCTCTTTGGATTTGATCACGAAGCCCTCCAAAAACTTGAGACTGGTTCGACCTTGAACCTTCCTACAATCCTCCGTGGAATGTATAGCTTTTCTTGCTCGTATTTGTTTTCAATTGTCAAGGTAACCAAAATTCTCTCAAATAAACTCCTCGCCTTTTATAGTGTTCTTTTGAAAATTTGCCCATTGAAGAGATAGGCTTATTCTCAAAAGACACTTGTGGTCGTGGCTTGTCTTGTTGGAGTCCTTGGAATTGCCACTTCTGTATGAATTGTACTTGACTTTTCGAGTTCGACATGGTGCGATGCTTCCCATTGGTTTATTCCTTTTGCACGCTTCGGGACCGAGCACTTGAGAAATGTAGTATGGAGGTATTACTTGTTTAAGTAATTCCCTTTATTTCGGTGCAACGGATCTCTTCCATTTATTTCGACTTGATTTGCATTTCCTTGCTTTCCCCGGTGACTTAGTCGAGTTTCAATCATTGGATGACTCTTCTATCACTTCAACTTGAGACTTGGCTATCTTGAGTTGACTTGACCGATACTCTACTCACCGCATCTCACCGCTCCTTCAATCGAGTTCCCGTCTTCTCTTCTTTGCCATACTAAGTCAGTCTTTGCAATGAGTCTTCCTTCTAGTCTCCATTGTCTTCTTGCATGTTTAGGCATAGGCGACTTAACTCGGCTTGACCAGCCCTATTTATTACAATGCGGTTTACAACGAAAATGGGGTGCCAACTTCCCATGGCATTCATCAAAATCTAAACAATAAATTTCCCAACACATCACAACTATTATTAACTCCCAAAAGATCTTTGAATTGAAATACTCTCCACAAACAGAAGTAGTCTCCCGATACATTACCCTGTTTATGTCTGAATTCGATATTCGTTTTGCTAGAACTCACCTCCCGGATTATGGATTAACAAGTATGACATGCAAATTATTGGCCAAATAATCGACAATTATAAATAAGCACTCGAATTCATAAAATAGAACACATGAATCAATTAAGAAAACAATTAATCAAGATTTAACATGAATCCACATTTTTGATTATGCCCCTAAGATCCGAAAGATTAGCCAAACATTGATAACAAATTCATAGATAAATTTTAAATCAACATTATGACATCGTTTAAGCACAGACAAGAGATCTAGACATAGAAAGAAAACCCCTTTGTGTCAGGCTAGATTCTCCTTCCAAGCCTTCGAATCTCTTATGCTCCCATAGATGCGAAAGGCATTGTGGTGTTCTTCACGACCTAGCCCCCTTCTCTCAGAAGACCTTGGATCTTGTGTTCCTGTGTAATTTGTTGTGTTGTATGTGGTATGAAGGTTGTTGGATGATATAATTTCGTGCAAGCCTTGGGTCCTTTTTTTAGATGCTTGGAAAAATCACTTGTAGAGTTGGAGTGGGAAAAAGACACCAAAAAAACGCGTGACAGTGCACCACACGGCTCGGTCATGTAGCCTCACACAATCGTGTGGTTTTCTCTCAGACCAACGTCACACGCCCACATGGGACCCACACGGTCCGGCTGTGCGGGTTGTTTCTGTCATCTATTTCTTCCCAACTTTACACAGACATGTCATTTTTTCAAACGGGTATGTTACACGGCTGTGTGGTCCCATATCGTCCGGCCGTGTGATGTATTTTTGTCTGGTTTCTTCATTTTTTCAATCTTCTCTTCGCACTCGACAATCCTATCCGGGCCTTTCAACTGATATTTCTTCGATTAAGCTCCGTTTCCTGTAAAAAGTTACAAGAATACGCAGTATCATGCCCTTCTAAGTAAACTAAGTAAAACATACTAAATATACATGCAAATGCATCAAATATATATCATATTAAGCCCCTAAATACACGTATATTTTACAAGCATCAAAATCCCCCAAACTTAAAGCATTGCTCGTCCTCAAGCAAATTAAGAAAAATAATCTCAAGGGATAAAAAGAACACACAAGAACACTATAAGCATTGAATCTCATATGACTACATGCTCAAGTAAACCATGCAATTCCTTATCTTGAAGTCATCTTTCATAAGATCGGCATAATTAATACTCTTTTGGGTACTTGACATCACGACTCGCAAGAAGTAGTGTATCATTCATCTCTCAAAGTATATGGTAAATGTTTACGCTCAAAATCAATTCAATGAATGTAGAACTACCATAGGCTTGAAAATCGTCTTAACCTATCTACCACATTTGTGTGCACAATTTAAGAATCAAAAAGGACTTTTTATTTGGTTGTAATGTAGGCTCTTTGGTAAGAGTAGGGAAAATTTGGATTAAGTGACTTCACTTGAGCAAATAGAATTTAAGCGCACAAACTTGCAATTCACCAACCCAATTTCAACATAATACTCATATTTCAAGATATTTTATTTTTCAACTCAATTCCACCCTTATTTTTCCTTTTTCATTCTTAGGCCTTTTTTCCTTCTTTTCTTTTTTTCTTTAGCCTCAAGCTTTCTTTTTTTTTTCACAATTTTCAGAATTTTTCTTTCTTTTGCTCGATTTTCTCGATATATATTGTTTTTAGGGATTTTTTTTTCGAGCTTCATTCTTTCTTCATTCACCTAGATACTGCTCATCCATCTTTCTTTTGCCAACTTCCTCTCTTTTTTCATAAGTTTTCACCACATCTCCCTAAACTTATTCATTTTCTATAAGCCCAAGAAATTTCAAGGACAAAATTATGTTTTTAGTTTTAAAGATCAATGTGGCTGACAATAAAAAATTTTGGCTCAAAATTGGCTGACTAGAGAATCATGAGTTTATATGTAGGCTTTTTAGGCTAAGTAGGCTAAACAAAGATGACCTTAAATTATTTCAAAAATTGCACCCACACATGGTTTAAATGAAGATACCAGAGCAAGTTCTAGAGTTCTTAGCAATCATGAATGACACACTCAAGAAAACAAATAAGTTGCATAAGATAAAGCAGTTTAAGGCACAAAAGCTCACAGGCTTATTTTTCGCAACATGCTCAAATATCCAATTTTCTTAACTATTTTCAAACAAATAAAAGATATCTCCTCAACCATTCATCGCATTATTCACAAAAATATGTCATCTCATAAAATTAAATGCTCATAGTAAATATCATACGGAAGCTTTGGGCACTTTCGAAAATCTTGATTAAAAATCACACACAAAAGCAATTAAACTTGCTAAAGCGGTAAACATGCTAAAGTAAAAATCAAAAATATAAAAAAATCAAAAATTTTAATGCAAATATGCTCTACATGCAATCCTAAATGCAATGCAAAATGCAGGAAAGTACTAAATTACGCATTCTTGATAATCTCCCCCCCCAAACTTAAAATATGCTTCATCCCGAACGTATGAGAAAATTATCAAAAGAAAGAGGAATGTGTAATAAGTACTTACATGGATCACTGTGGTGGTAGAGGTGGAGGGTAGTGGCCTTGTGAAATATGCCACTAGTCCATACGAGACATTATCTCGTACATATACTGTTGATCCTGGGTAATTGCATCCAATCACTATAAGTACCCAGTGTGGTACTCATCAGCTGTCGTCGTCAACTGATACGTGTCATCTAATCAATTTGCCCACGTCAGCTTCCACCCTTTCTAGCCTATCACTCATGGTAAATGGCCGGTTAGCCCCTTGTCTAGAGGATTCCGGCACCTCCCTCATCGGCTCATCTTGCTCTTCTTGAGCAGCAACGGCTTGTTGACCTCTTAGCAACCAATTACCCCTATTCGTATAGATGTAGCTTCAGGGTTAGGAAGCTTAATCTTTGTTCTATCTGCCTGATTTAGCCAGTAATCACGCCCATCAAATTGAATCGTCTTCATAGCAGATATAACGGTCAAATCAATCAATTTAGGCCCCGCGGCCTCCTCATACCATTCAAAGCTAACATTGAAGTACTCAGCAATAGGAGTAATCTTCCCCCCAATACAAATTCCACCCCTCTCAGATTTTCTCACCCTATCAAATTGCCGGGGCTATGATAGCCCCGACGTTTGGCACAACCTTAGTCTCTGATGCCATACACCATATAATAAACAACTCATCTACCCGCAAGGCCCCTTTACTCTCCTCCCTCGCAAAAATCATCTACGCTAAGACTCTTTGGACATAGTGGAATACGGGGTTTCGAATGCTAGATGCCTTTAAGGTACCCATCGTGTAGATTCGTTTCCCAGTTATTTCTCTCCAAAACTATCTTTATCAAAATCCTCGTGCTCCTCAATCCCATAAGCCGGAGTTCTATAAATTTCATTCAAATCATCAATAGTCAACTTCCTCGGCTCATTCGCCAATCGGAACCTAATTCCCATTAAATTTCTTTTTCGAACCACCAATTTGAAACTACTCAAAAACTCAAGTGTATAAACCGAATAAGTAGCCCAATGCCCATTTAAAAATTCATGTCAATCAATCCGACCACACATCCCGAAAATCATACAATAAACCTAAATTAGCAAGAGTAGGTTCATCGGGATACCTTATGTTAATCCATGGTCAAAAGTAGAGTATCGCCCATCTAGCGTGGTGTGTGTCGTTCGGCAAGATGACATTCGAAGCTTCTGCTCGTCGGGCTCATATATTGATTGTGGCTCGGGTTTGGGCTCCGGAGTTGGTTCCCTTCTTCTTCTCGTGTTTCTTCTTGTTCCTCTTTCACCCCTAGAAGCCATGAAAACCAAGATTATGAGGTGTAAAAATCTGAAATTGGAAGTTTTTGAGAACCCCCAAATTTGGTGTAGAATTTGAAGAAGTTGAAAATTTGAAGGCTTAAGGTGGTGGGTTTCTTGAGAAGATGAAGAATTTTTGTTTTTGGGGTGAGATTTATAGTGAATTTGAAGAGATTTGGAGAGGAGTTTGAGAGTTTTGGGAGAGAATTGTCGTGTGGTAGGGTTTGGGTAGAAGAAAGTGTGAGAAAATGAGTTTTGGGGGTGAATTTTGGGGTAAAAGTCGACTCTATCCGACGGGCCACACGGCCCGTGTGACGCCGCATGGGCAGGCCATGTGGCCCTGCGCCCGCGTCTGATCCTGCTTGCAGCCCACATGCCCGTGTGGTGGCCACACGGCATGGCTGTGTGGCGCTGGGCACTTCGCCTTCCCGCACGGCCTGGTCGTGCGGCCTCACATGGCCGTGTGATATGATTTTCGAATTTTTTTTCATAACCGGGAGTTTGCTGTGACGCCTCCTATACAATAACTCACAAAAATAAACACAACTAAAAATTAAGTTAATAAAAATAAAAATTTAAATTTAAATTGAAGGCGATTAAAAATGAACGAAAATAAAAATAAATTGGGTTGTCTCCAATAAAGCGCTAAAATAAAAATAAATGAAATCGAAATCCTCAAAGTCAATACCATCCATCAGACGAATGACATTGCATTGCTCTCTCGGATTCAGTTCAGTATCACTTGGAATTTGCCCTTTTGATATTGGCCTCCCACTACAGTTGCAATCTGGGCTACTTGTGTTCCCAGATATTTCAATCTTGCTTTCATGTTCGTGTTGAACTGAGTGACCTGCTCTTCTATCCTGTCTATCTTTGCTTCATCCTTGTTCAATCTTGCCCTGATCTCTCCGATAAACGATGATAGCATCTCTTCAATAGATGCTTTCTTTTCGTTTGACTCCGCTCTGCCTTGATTACCCATATTAAATCCCAAAGGTGGCTGCAAAATATTTTTATTGTTAGTATAAGAGAAATTTGCATGGTTTCACAACCCCGATGATAGTAATTGAGTGTCTGATTATTTCTATAATTATTGTTGAAGTTCCTGTGTTGGCCCACAAAGTTTGCTTCTTCTTCAACAACAACATGATCTCTTGTAGTCACTTGCTGCATCGCGTCCAGTTTCATATTCAGCACAGATACTTGTTCTGTGAGCATGGAGACTTTCTCATTCTGAACTTCTGCCATGCCTCGGATAGTAGATCTCTCGGATGGCCATTGGTAATCGTTGTCTCCTCTAACATTGGTAATATTTCTATTGCACCCAGTGCAACATCTATAATTATTCTCGTGTTGACACTCAAATCATTATAGAAGTATTGGACCCGTTGCTAGTCGGGATATCCATGTTGCGGGCACTTCCTCAGCAATTCCCGGAATCTATCCCATGCTTCATATAGTGGCTCAGAATCTAACTACCTAAACTGCGCGATTTCAGATTTCAATTGCAGCGTTTTACTGGGGAAAAAGTATTTAGCTAGAAACCGCTGACTTAGCTCTGCCCAATTTGTTGCTGGCGGTGTTAGAGAGCATAACCATCCCTTAGACTTATCGTACATAGAGAATGCAAAAGGCGGTATCGAATGATATCCTCAGAAACACCATTCATATTAACCGTATCGCAAATTTCTAAAAAGTGCGCCAGATGCGCGTTTGGATCCTCAATGGCGGTATCGAATGATATCCTCATCCCTTTAGTTCAAAGTGTTCGCATTGATCGGCAGACGGGCCACACCCCCATAAGTCTGACTTACCTCCGGTTGGAAGTAGTCCCTAACTGTCCTTCTCGCGGGCCTTTCCACATCCAGTCATGTACATCTGCTACAGGTGGACGTTCCTCATTGATTCTGTTATTCACGGCATTCTGATTGTTCCCCTCCACCATTGCTTTAGATCTTTTCCTTAGTTGCTTCGTTGTTTTCTCGGTTTCCAAGTCAATGGGTATTGGTCTGGGTAGATCTGGAATGCGTGATCATGCACTATCCGCACTTAACAAAAATAATGTTAGAACCGAAGAAAAATAAAAAAAAAAATAATCGAAAAAAATAATCAAAAAAAAAGAAAAAAATTTAAAAAAATTCTTCATTTAAGATTGAACTACTTAATACTACATCTAAGTAGAATCTTTCAATTCCCGGCAACGGAGCCAAAAACTTGTTCGCCAAAAATATTTGGATCTTACAACTGCAAGTGTATAGTGTAGTTTATAGAATAATGACAAGTAAGGTCGTATTCCTCAGGGATTGACTACGAAACACTTAGACTATAATAACATCGCATTCCAATTTATTGAAGCAATCGAATATCACAAGTTATAAAAATTGAAAATTGAGAAAATTAAAGAAATAAATTTGCGAAGCCCACAAGTATTTTCAACAACCACGGAAGTAACCTTAGGCATATAATCTCAATATGTTTCTTCAATATTAAATCCAATTAAAGTTTCAAGAACCAATTCATGCAATTCTATGGGTTCAATTCCTAAAATAGTTTATTCCCCCTCTCGGTTGGTGCATAAATAGTAGATTAATAATAATTGTGGTCTACCGATCTATCACAACTATTATTAACTCCCAAATGATCTTTCAATTGAAATACTCCCCACAAACAGAAGTAGTCTCCCGATACATTACCCTGTTTATGTCTGAATTCAATTTTCGTCTTGCTAGAACTTACCTCCCAGATTATGGACCAACAAGTATGTCATGTAAATTATTGGCCAAATAATCGATAATTATAAATAAGCACTCAAATTCATAAAATAGAACACATGAATCAATTAAGAAAACAATTAATCAAGATTTAATATGAATCCACAGTTTGATTATGCCCCTAAGATTCGAAAGATTAGTCAAACATTGATAACAAATTCATAGACAAATTCGAAATCAATATTATGACATCGTTTAAGCACAGACAAGAGATCTAGACATAGAAAGAAAACCTCTTTGTGTCAGGATGGATTCTCCTTCCAAGCCTTCGAAGCTCTTGTGCTCCCGTAGATGCAAAAGGCCTTGTGGTGTTCTTCACGACCTAGCCCTCCTCTCTTAGAAGACCTTGGATCTTGTGTTCCTGTGTAATTTGGTATGTTGTATGTGGTATAATGTTGTTGGATGATATAATTTCGTGCAAGCCTTGGGTCCCTTTTGGTAGATGCTTGGAGGAATCACTTGTAGAGTTGGAGTGGGAAAAGGCCACCAAAAACACAGATAACGGCACCACACGGCTTGGCCGTGTGTGGATTTCTCTCAGTCCAACCTCACACGCCTGTGTGGGTCCTACACGGTCCGGCCGTGCGGCTTGTTTTCGTCCCCTGTTTCTTCCCAACTTCACACAGACATGTCATTTTTTACACGGGTATGTTACACGGCTGTCTGGTCCCACATGGTCCGGTCGTGAGACGTATTTTTGTCCGATTTTTTCGCCTTTTCGATCTTCTCTTCGTACTCGCCAATCCTATCCGGGCCTTTCAACTGATATTTCTTCGATTAAGCTCTGTTTCCTATAAAAAGTTACAAGAATACGCAGTATCATGCCTTTCTAAGAAAACCAAGTAAAACACACTAAATAATATGTATATTTAGACATACAAATGCATCAAATATATATCATTTTAAGCCCCTAAATGCACATATGTTTTTACAAGCATCATGTATAAAAGTACTAGTTGTACCTCTACTGTTTCATTGAGAAAGAATACAAAGTTCGGCCGCGATTGATAAGAAACAAAATTCATTTTCGTTAAAGCTAGAGAAATTTTTTACACCAAACATATGATTGTTTATGAAAAATTTTCTTAAAATATATTATTCTCTCACTTTCACTTTTTCTTATTTTTTCTATCACCAATCACATCTACACATTTTTTCACAAAAAAACTAATCATTATTACACATTCTCTCACAAATTTCACTATTCATTCACTCACACATTTCTAACTACCAATCATTATTTTACTATTCTTAAATCAAATCAACTTTCATCATTACTTTTCCATCTTACATCCAATCACAATCTCAAAATTCATCTTTTTTCTTCTAAAATATTTTTTACCACTATTCTCTAGCAAAATGAAAATTTTCAAAATGAAAGTATATCCAATCGCGCCCTCTACTTTTATATTTTTGGCAATGAATCTCTTTAACTGTATGCTTTCTTTATGTTTTTCTCTGTTTTGATCAGTTATAAATATATCTTATAAGATACAAGAGCTTATAAGATCTTCTAAATAAGTTTAGTCGAGTACCCCTTAATATGAAATACTTGATCTAGTGTGTATTTTCCATGTTTAATTAGCATGTACGAGAAAATTTACTAGAATTTTCGCCTTAAAATGGACAAAAAAAAATGCAAAGAAAGAAAAGCAAGGAAAAAAAAAACAATATTTTAAAACAAGGAGATACTATTGCTAGTTTTAAACAATTACGGCCAAATTTTGTGAAATGGCAATTGTGGATTACGTTTATGTTAAACCTATCCATGGCAAGAAGGAAATAATTATAAACACCAAACTTTAGTTATATAATTTGTACGTGCAATTATAATATCTAATAGAATTTTACTTTAAAAAAAAGTCATGAGGGGCCAATGGAATCTTGAAAGCATATGCATGTGATAATTACGAAGGGTTTAACAAGATAATGAACCCGTTTTGAAGTTAATTGGGGCAATAATATGACAAAATCAATCTAACTAACTAACTTCAAAAACAGACAAGCATCATGATATCAAAACTTCCCTGGTGCAGGAATATGCTAACATTTAGTAGCTAGTATGAGAAAATTAATTATAATAATAATTAGGAAAATTAATTAAAACTTCTTAAATGAATTTATATCTGAAAAATCTTATCAAAATATATTCCAATACAAATTGGTTCAACATGGAAAGAAATTTGATCCAACTAGAAATGCGACAAAAATAAATTTCACACTTTATCAGACTAAAATTACGGACGAGACAAATAATCTTATAAAAAGAAAGAAAACTTAACTTGTTTGGTTTCATTTTCAATCTTACTTTCGACGTTACTATCGTTAGATTTGCATAAAAATATTAAATTATATTTACATATTTATTTTAGTTGATATAAACTAGAGGAGACCCTCGTGCGATGCACATACTATTTTAGACTTGTAGTGATCAACATAATCATTAAATGAGTCGGTCTGGGTTGACCAATGATGAGTCATTGGGCCAAGGAGATAAGTCGGTTTGGGTTGAGTCTAAAATTCCATTCGGCCGCAAATTTTAAGACACAATCCATGAAAATACACATCAAATGACTGAGCTGACCCAACTTTTTGGGCTTGGTGGAGGGGCCAGATAGGGCCAATCTTTTTGGGCCTAAAAAGTTACAGTCTGATCCAGTCTTTTCATCAGGTCGACCATTTTGACACCTCTAATAACCAAGTATTTGTATTCATATCAACATGCACTTATCAATAGCCCATAATAATGATGATCAGTCCCTAAGTATGATTTTTGTAAATTAAGATGAATTTTGGCAAGTATTATAAATGCGATTTCCAGAAAATTAGAAATATGTTATTTAATTTAATAAAGTATAAAATCAGTAAGTCAAATTTGTAGAAATTATAAAGTGATTTATTTAAAGAAAGTGTAATTCCAGCTATCGAATTATATGAGCTTAATTATTAACTACCAAAAATAACCAAATTCTAGCAATGCACATTCTATTTTCTTTTTTTCTTTTTCTTTAATTAAAAAAAATATCGAAATTCATTTTTACCAAGTGCAAATGGGCCGGATAATAGTTTTGAAAACATGTTTGTTATTTCATATATAGATGTTTCATATTAGATTTTAATAATTCAAACAAATATGCATTCAGTTTCAATATTTATTTTCTATATTAATTTTATACATTGAATAAAACTTTTTTTTATAAAACTCTACATTAAAAATACATGAAATTATTCGTTGTGACATTTTGAAATAATGTGGAAAATTGATTGCGAGTTTATCATAAACATTGTAGGAAGAACTTAAATTTATAAAATGCAGTCCTTAACTTTAGTATTTATTTGTTTTTAGATATAAATCATTATATATATATATATATAACATTTTAGGACTAATATAGACAATCCATTTTGTTTCTGCATAGTTAAATTTATCCAAACTTACGGATATCTATATATAGTAAGAGACTATTCTTAGAATAGCAACTCTTTAGTGGTCAACTTTATCCAAATTTTCCCACCCATTTTTCAGTTTCTAATTTTTTTTTTGATTTTCGGATTTAACGAATGAAATGAGATTTTACTATCTTTAGTGGTCAACTTTATTTAAATAAATCACTTTTTAAAGTTATATAAAAGATAGAGTTATATAAACTTTCCAAATCTGTGTGTGTATTGCATTAATTATTATATTTGTCCAAATCTTTTTATTTTAAACTTTAATAATTTTTTCGGTTTAATATCTGTCTTTTGACATATAATTTGTCCAATCAGTCATATTTTTACAGTGTTTAGTTAGACACCTATATTGCTTATATAAAATAAAAAATAAACATAATAAATAAAAGAAAATATATGATACATTTACTCATTATTTTATAATGGTCTTTAAAAATTATTTTATAATGGTCTTTTGACTATCTATAATACATGTATAGTTAATAGTTGAGTTTATCTCATTTTTTCATAGTTATATAGAATTATATTTAAGTTGAATAAATTCAATCAAAAAATATTTATTTTAATAGAAGAAAATATCTCAAAATATGTATCCAAATATTATTTAATATTATATATATCCATTCATAGCATTATAATTATATATATTCATGTAAGAAGAAACAAAATATTTATTTAATATAAAATTATATTCATAATAATGTATATAGAAAATTACTTCTTATATTTATTAACATACTTTTCATGTTAATAGATTTTTTTTTAATATTTATCAGTGAATTATGATATTCAACTTTTAAAGTTGTACATTTTGACTATTGGATATGAAGTTGTTCGTTTGATATTTTTTTGATATATGTACATATATAAAAATAGAATAGTTTTTATTTTTTACATGTTTCATTTTCCCCTAAAATTATGTTCCTAAATATGAAACAAGATTTTTATTTAATTCCTTTAATAATCTAACAATTGTTTAACTTTTTAAACCCTAAAAAATGTTGGAATTTGAAATGACTTTATTTGTTGATTGTATTGAAAATATAATACATTAATATTTTGCATTGGAAAATTATATTTGTTTCTTTAAATTGTTACTCTCTTCTAGACAAACATTAATAAATAGATACAATTCACATTCACAAAATTTATTATCAACCAAATTTATTGTCTTAAAGAGAGTTTTTAATATAATAATTTATTTTTATATTGTTTAACTCTATGATCTATAATCAAATTACTTAAATTTCTATTTTAATTATTTATTGAAATTCTGAAAAATTTGCAATCACTAAAAAATATTTTGTTACAAATACTCATGCATCGCCCATCCTGAATAATACCAAATATGAGAACTCGAATAGAACATAAATAATAGAAAATCCAAATCTCCACAACTAAATTTCAAAAGAAAATTAAATTGACTTAATAACATGAATAAATAAAATATATGGTAAAATCGACAAAATAAAACATATCTCCAAAAAATAAATTTAATAAAAACAATAATATTGTCAAAACTATGATTTGTTAACTACTATTTCATTAATTAATGTACTTAGTTCTCCTATTTTCTTATATACACCTCTTAACTTTTTATTTATTTTACAATGAGCTTTTGGAAAAAGCTTTGCCACCAATTTATACATACAAACAACTTTGAAAAATAAATTTTCATCCGAATTTAATAATATAACCTTGAAAAAGTGGTAACACCAATTTTCACACTTATTAAAAATCTAGCCATGATTAAAAAGAAAGACAAAAAACGCAGTCTTAAACGTCGACCGACTCATTTTGGTAATTTCCGCCTAATTTTATTATTTGTTACGTAGCCTTTCAATTTCAGTTGGTATTTTTTATGGGTGTTTGTTAGCCGTTGGTATCGATTTTGTATTACTTGTTGCTCTTAATTGTACCCGAGTCATTTTGGTAATTTCCGCCACCAATGGAATTTTTGTAATTTTTAAGTGGCAATTTTATTATTTGTTACGTAGCCTTTCAATTTTAGTAGTTTCTGAAGAGGTTTTTTCGGGTATTTTTTTATGGGTGTTAATTTGTTAGCCCTAGTTCCTTTTTATGTTGGTAGTTTTTTGTATTTTGTATTACTTGTTGCTCTTAATTGTATGTTACACTATTAGTGAAAAGTATTAGTCAAAAACATCTTTTACAAATATACGAAATTGTCCTTTTAATTATAAAACAGAATTACTATGAAGTTGTAAAGTCTAATACATGTTTTTAATACATCTATTATATTAGAAAAAAAACGCATCATCACGTGTAATACATTTCTATAAAGTTGTCTCTTTTAATTATAAAATGTATTAACAATCGAAAATCCTTCAAACGTATTAGTCGTCCTTCTTATCAAACCGTAAATCATTTTTTCTTTGACCCATTGATTAAACATTTGAAAAAAAGAATCTCCTCTAGATTCTCTCTCTGCATCTAGCGGAAGTATTAGTAGTTCTTCTAAAATGTATTAGTAGTTTCTTTTCTATGTAAGAGGTTTTTTAGTATTTCTCCCTAATATACTCCCTAAATGTATTAGCAATCCATCAAAAAAGTATTAGTAGTTACTATTGAAAAAGTATTAGTAGTTCCTTGAAATAAATTAAATTTTTCTCTATTATCATCAATTTTGAAATGTATTAATAGTCCTTCTTGTACATGAAAAGTATTAGTCATCCTTCTAAAAATATTTCAATCATCCAATTGGTCAAACAAGACCAAATTAAAAATTTCCCTAAGCTTAGCATTTTGGCTTCCCTAATAAAGAAATGTATTTATAGTTCCCCTCAATATAATTAAATTTTTCTCCCCATTTCAAATGTATTAGCTTGAAATTCCTCTTACCTCTTCCTCCTACATCTCTCTACCTAAAAGTATTAAAACTTCAAGAATCCTCCCATTTTCTTCAAAAAGTATTATCGGTTTTCTTCTTCAAATGTATTAGTAGTTCCCCTTCTAATTTAAGTTTGAAGAGTTTTGGTATTTCATCTTGAAGAAAAATATTCCTAAACGTATTTTGAAAAATGGAGTTTTGGTATTGAAATCTTGATTTTTCATCTTTTCACTATTAGGGCTGAGACTACATTCTTTTTGGAGATTGGTATAAGGTAAATGGAGTTTTAATTTTCTTTTTCTTTCTATTTTCCAAATTTTTACACTCCATTTTCATTTTTGAGGGGCTGACCTTGGTTTGACATTAAGGGTGACCAAAACTTATACTTGGAAGCCATTACTAGTCACATTTTACTCACTACACATAGTATTTGTCCATTCTTATAACTCCTATATTTTTTTGATATTCCTTGACTTAGGGCTGACCTAAGTCAAAGTTTATTTTCACCAACAAACCGATCTTTAAGGTGGGTGGAAAAATCCTTTCAACTTCTAGGTGTTTTAATTCAGTAGTTTCTTATGTATTGCAAAAAATATTAGTAATTTCTAAAATATTTTAGTAGTGCTCACTTTATTGTCAATTTGATAAATTCGTATTAGTTTTTCTTATAAAATGTATTAGTATTTCTACATAAAATGTATTAGTGGACTTAAGTGCAAGAAAATAAAACTTAAGGGACCTCACTAAGACTTGTATCATTTAGTGCAATATTTATTTTTCATATCACTTGAAGAAAAATTGTAAAATTTGAGAAGTTTAGCATCATCACCAACCATCGTCATTTTTTTTTGACATTGGTGTTGTCCATTGATTAAACATTTGAAAAAAAAAAAAAGAAAATCTCGTTCAACAAATCTCATTCTTCTCCTCGTCTAATTCATGGACATTTAGCAAATCTCATTCTTCTCCACCATTTCCATGTTAAAACTTGAAGAAATTTCCCATGTACCTGGAAATGCACCAACCTTAGTGATTCAATTGAAAATATTAGTTTTTTTTACGTTGCATAGATAGTTTTATAAAAACTCGATATTGCATATTTAGTTGAGTTTTGTTGCATATTTAGTTTTTAACGAACTCAAAAGTATTGTTCATTATTTTTGTTGTTTTTTTTTTCTTTACTAAAACAGCCCTGGAATTTTTTTATGAAAATATTTTATTTTCTTAAAATTTTTGAGTTCTTGACTTTCGAGTTTTCTTTATTTACGTTAATGGAGGAATGAAGATATCAAGAGAGAGAGAGAGACTACGTGAGATTGGAAAATTGGGAGATGTATGAGAGAGAAAGAGATTTGATTCCATTTTTGTAACTAACTTGTTGTGTTATTTTACCCTACTACCCTTATATTTATTAAATTGATATTTTAATATATTTTTTTATCCATTAATCATACCCATTGATTAATAGTGGGTGATGGTTGAGATTAGTCCATTGTGTCTCACCTAGAGACATGGTCTCACTTGATCCTCCTCCTATATATATATATAGATTTTGAAATGAAAAAATAAATATATTATTGTTTTATGATGTTAACTACACAAACATAAACAGACATGAAATATGTTTATAGCCCTGAAAGTCTTTTTTTTTCGGTGTGCAACTTTTTTTGATTTCTAATTTTGACAAAAATTTAAAAGATGAAAATAACTCTTTTTTATATAAAAATAAATGCATTTTCTTTTTTGACTTCATCGATAAAAAAAATATTAAATAATATTTCATGTCTTTTTGTTTGATGCTACATCAAAATTATTATAATGCAGGAGATATAATTCGTAATATTATTAGGAAAAAGCACACGTCACACTAGTTTAAAACGAAGGCCTCACATATATACACACGTGCATCGCACCATTTCGTAAAAACTAGTAGTATTTAACATTGAATTATCATATCTAAATTAAACAATTAATACATAACAAAATAAAAAGGAAAAGAATAATGATACAATTACAACAATATCGTGCCATCAATGTAGATCCATTTTTTTCTTTTTTTTTTTTTATAAATAAAAATCATCAAAATTCATTTTTTACAAAGAGGCAATAGCAAATGGGCGGGAAAATATTTTTAGAATAGATTTGTTATTTTATATATATATATATATATATATATATATATGTTGATTTGATTTAAAAATGGATCTAGTGAGTCTATATAATTTAAATAAGTACGTGAGATCAAATTTTGTTGAGCGTTGACCTCTTCTTTTTAACAATGCATATTGCATTTAATTGATTTTTATTTTAGTTTATATTTAATTCATTTATTAAGGATAAGTAAGTAATTTTGTTTGAATATCGAGTAAAAATGCGAGTTATTTTTGTTAGTAACCTAACTTGTTCACATTCCGATGTTTTGGGATTTGTTTGAAACCGTATCTCCCACCTTATCCGATGGTTGAGATGAGAACTATGTTGCTTATTTAAGACAAATATGTTGTTTTTTTGATATGTTTAAATTTGAAGCCGTATCTCTGCAAATTCTCTCTTTCCTTTCAAAAATTTTGAAATTAGTCAAACTTGCAATTAATATTGACGCATTCCCCCGTGCGAAATATGTTACTTATTGAGGACAAATATGTTGTCTATTTATTATAGACAGATAATTTTGCAACCACAAACTATTCCCTTTGATTTTTCTTTATATATATATATATATATATATAATATATATATATATATGTAATTTTGTTGCTTATTTATGTCAACTATATTGCTTATCAAGGACAAATATGTTGCTTATTTAAGGCGGATATGTTGTGTTGCTAAGTAAGTATGTTGCTTTTTTATGTAGGTTGAGGACAAATTGATTGCTTATTGAAGATAATTATTTCGGTTATTTAAGTAGACAATGTTGCTAAGATAGGTGCAAATATGTTGATTTAAATAGGTCATATGTCTTGTATATATGTATTTTTATTATTTTTTTATGTCAACCATGTTGCTTATTGATGACAAATATGTTGCTTAGACATTGTATATTTGTTGCTTACAAATATTACATAAGCTTGCTATGGTTTTAGATGGTAAGATAATATATATGTTGTGTGTAACTTCCCTAATTTCATGGGATATGATCGATTGGTTTGGACTAATATACCCCATTTATCAATTTAATTACGCATTTTTACATATTTTAAGCATATTTATTATTACTCATTGAAATTTGTTGATCTATACCCCCTCCGGCATTTGGTCTTTTACGTATTTATTACGTAAGATATTGATATTGGTCTCATATAACTCTCCCCCTATATGTAATTTTGAAATGAAAAAATATATTTTTTTTGTTTTATGATGTTAACTACACAAACATGAACAGACGTGAAATATGTTTATAGGGCTGGAAAGCCTTTTGCGGTGTGCAACTTTTTTCTATTTTTGATAAAAATTTAAAGATGAAAATAAATTTTTTTTATATAAAAATAAATGCATTTTCAAAATTTTATAAAAATAAAAACAAACAATGCTCTTCGAATTGGAAACAAACGTTTATTACATGGAAGGGCCATGGGACACGCAAATGATTTTTTTTAAAACAAAAAGAAGTAAATGATTTGACTAAGGATGAAATTAAAGGGTCCTAAAGAAATTTATTCCCTACATTATCATTAACCCATCATCATCACTTGAAAAGGAAGCATTAATTTTGGTAAATTGAAACTTTGGAAAAAGTGATGCTTTTTTATTGGTTGGAAAATACAAATAGTACTTTTCATTCACAAAAACCTGATTCATGTGACATTATCAAATTAATTGCTAATATCTAAGACTCAATAAGTAATATATATTACATATCAACAAAGTACAATAATCTCATTGAAAGAGAATTTTCAACAAATTCGAAGATCATATTTGAAGCATAAGTAATTGATGCGGCTAAAAATCGTGCAGATCACTCCAAGTTAAGGTAATCTAAGCTAAGGTATTTGTTTTCGACCTAAATCCTAATGTCCAATACACGTGTAGGTAAAAGTTTGCAACATGCAACAAGTTTATAAGGCCTGAGGATTATCCCGAGAAAGCCCCTCTGATGCTTAAGTTATAAATATATAGTAGAAAAATCCAGAGCGTTAAGTAAATTCAACAGTTAAAATGTGCTTGATGAAAAATAATTAGGGAGGACCAATTTATACCTGATAATGTTGCTCGCATGGGTCCAATATAACGAAGGGCCTCTAGTGGCTAGTGTTATAAGTTGAGCCTCCTAGCCTCAATGTGATGAGCTAGACCTCGTGGGTGTTTTTCATTGACTTGGCCCAATATTTTTTTTTGTGGGCTAATAGTTAACAATAGGGATTTAAATAGATAATTAAGTATTTAAATTATATGATTTTACCCTCATCATGGGCCCCCAACTCCTAGGCTGAGAGGGAGACCGAAATAGTGATGGAGTTAGGTCCCTTGCAAATGTGTGATCCGTCCGGGATTTAATCTTCTGAAGATGAGGATCTCTTTCCAAGAGGGGAAGTCCCCGCCTAAAGAATGAAGGTTCTTAGGAAGGCGGGAGGTCTCCAAAAGGATAGAAGTGTTAGTCCAAGTGGCTACGAAAATCTAAAGGGAGGTGAATAGATTTTCCCGATTTTCTGATTTATGCCCTCTTTTTCGGATATGAAGATTGTGAAGAAATAGAACTGCAAAAATAAAAACAACACACAATGATTTAGAGAGATTCAACCCACCTAGGGCCTACGTGCTCTATCACCCGGTACGTCTTAATATATTTCGAAAAGGAAAAGGTCTATTAATAGATACAAAGCTATTACAACCTTTACCTTAAAGAGTACCACATTCTTCTTACAACACCATATATGAAGATTACCACAATCTTCTTACAACAATGAAGAGCACCAAACTCTTCAACACCTAGAATCAACCAAGTGCGTTCTTACCATAAAAATACTTAACAAGTATGTCTTGTTTTGGATTATTTGAACCAATTAAGATTACAACTCAAATGAAGTATACAACTTTGAAGTACAAGCGTAATCAAGAAAGAATAGCCTAATAAGAAAAATGTTAAAGTGATAAGCTTAGGCTTTTACAACAAGTATGTGGAAAGTTAAAAACAAAGAAGTTTGTTGATTTTTACTTGTTGTTTGTGTTGTGTTATTGTTGTTTTTAATTCTTCAAGCTTTCATGTATTTATAGGAGAACTCCTAGATTTAATCACCAACATAGGCTCCTCCTAAATGAGTAATTTCTACAAAAAAAAAATGTCAAACAAACCATGAAATAGGTGTTAGAAGTAAAGCCACAAGTTCATAAAAAATTGTCTACTGCAACAGATGGTTTCTGCTGATAAAACTCTAGAGCGACCGGTCGCCATCTAATAAATTCGAATGAAAAAAGACGTTGGAAATATTTTAATACGGGTTGCCATGGGGGGAGACTGATAGACTGCACAGGGTGACTGGTCGCCCTAGGGGTGCGACCGATCCCCCTGGGGTTCGACCAGGCTTCTTCTTACAGGGAGATTTGACAGAAATTTCAACACCCCCAGGCACCGGTCGACCTCCAGGGCGACCGGCCGATCTAAGTACAGAGAAGTTGTTCGAATTTTGTCAAAAATAAAGTTCAACAAGTACTTCAAAAACTTAGTAAAAATCATTGAAAATATTTTGAAGTATTTGGACAACATTTGGGGATATTGTTTTGGTATAGAACTCATTTATATGAAATCACCAAAATCACGATAAAAATATTTAGCTAACAAACTCCCCCATTTTTTATGATTACAAACCAAAACAATTTTAAGAGGGCGAATTTAATACGAAACAAGTTTTTCGGGTCAAAATCAACTATCCAATGTAAGCAACACTTTTCATGATGAAAATCATAAGGATAGGAGAAATGGTTTTTCAAAATAATTTTATAAGCTCCCCATATCAACATGTTAAATAATAAACTAGCATAGAATCAATTAACGTAAAAGCTAAAAGCTTAGCTTTTGCAAATATAACTTTAAGCTCAAGAGCTTAAAAGCTCCCCCTGCTAAAAGTAAGTCACTAGTCATAGGCAATTGTCCATTATATGAGAAACAATCCATAATTCATCCATATCTTATAGCTTTTTCTGTGAGAGCTTATTACTTTTTATGCGAGCTTTTTCTAGCTCATTTGACCTTACCATAAGTTTATGAGCTCATTCCATTTTTCTCCCCACTTTGGAATCATCAAAAAAATTGTTAGCACGATAAAAACATCATAAATCGACATCAAAGTGCGCACTAAACCATATCAATATCATGCTATGAAATTGAGGGTCCGAAATTCCAAATGTAAGGACAATCAATAGGAGAAAGTATTTAGAAGCTCATTAGAGGGACAAGATCAC
This sequence comes from Rehmannia glutinosa, assembly GCA_016081115.2. Classification (NCBI taxonomy): domain Eukaryota; kingdom Viridiplantae; phylum Streptophyta; class Magnoliopsida; order Lamiales; family Orobanchaceae; genus Rehmannia; species Rehmannia glutinosa. The sequence continues at coordinate 40,437 of JABTTQ020002536.1, read as the reverse complement.
CATATAGAAACTAATCAATCAAAATGATGAAAAGCATACAAAAGGTGAAATTTTCATTGTGGCATTTTATAAAACACTTGGCATGCATAGGATAAAATCAAAGTTGTATATGACATTGGTATATTGAATCATGCCAAAAAATAAACACCAATCCTAATTCTACATTCATATTGTTCGCCAAAAATATTTGGATCTCTATACTACAAGTTTACAGTGTAGTTTATATGATAATGGCAAGTAAGGTCGTATTCCTCAGGGATTGAATACGAAACACTTAGGCTATAATAACATCTTATTCCAATTTTATTGAAGCAACCGAATATCAAGAGTTTTATAAGAAAAATCGAAATTAAGATAAAAGAAATAAATTTCGAACCCCACAAGTATTTTCAACAAATACGAAAGCAACCCTAGGCACATAATCTCAACATGCTTCTTCAATATTAAATCCAATTAATGTTTCACAAAACCAATTCATGTGTTTTTATGGTTCAATTCCTAAACTAGTTTATTCCCCCTCCCGGGTGGTGCATAAACAGTAGATTAATAATAATTGAGGTCTCCCGATGCATCACAACTATTATTAACTCCCAACAGATCTTTGAATTGAAATACTCCCCACATACAGAAGTAGTCTCCCGATATATTACCCTGTTTATGTCTGAATTCAATTTTCGTTTTGCTAGATATCACCTCCCGGATTATGGACTAACAAGTATGGCATGCAAATTATTAGCCAAATAATAAACAATTAATTATAAGCACTCGAATTCATAAAATAGAACACATGAATCAATTAAGAAAACAATCAATCAAGATTTACCATGAATCTACAGTTTTAATTATGCACTAGGATCCGAAAGATTAGCCAAACATTGATAACAAATTCATAGACAAACTTGAATTCAATATTGTGACATCGTTTAAGTACAGACAAGAGATCTAAACTAAGAAAGAAAACATCTTCTTGTCAGGATGAATCCTCCTTCCAAGCCTTCGAAACTCTTGTGCTTCCATAGATATGAAAGGCCTTGTAGTATTCTTCGTAACCTAGCTCTCCTCTCTCAGAAGACCTTTGTGTTAGAGTATTGCCCTGCGAGCCAATTAGTGGCGATCATTTTATACTCTTGTAAAGATAATCGTATTCATAATATTTATTAATAAAGGCATTTATCTTTATCATTAATTGTTTTATCAATTGGATAAAGTCCCTAGATCATATTTAGCTTACGCATTTGATGGTAATCATGGAATGGCATCTCTATGGTTGTGGTCTTAAATTATGTTCCGAGTCAAAGGTTCATTATGGGATATCGATAAGTCCAAGAGACTCGCACATATGATGCATGCTCGAAAGGAGAAATATCTCATTCCATAGATATTCGCATAGGGATGCTAGTGCATGCATGTGGGTGCTTGTTGCGAGAAAAAAGTACATTTGAGCGACCCGGGGAAATTCTTAGTGAATTGTATGTCGAATAAAGAATTTCCTAATTTACGATAGTACTTTAATTAGTCCTTAGACTTGAGGGACCATAATAGTCTTGTGCATAACACTATGCATTTGGACGTATTTCCCGGTTGCTTGACAATCGTAAGGGGTTTACGTTGGGTGCCTAGTCTTTATGTATGGGGACTAATGAGTCGCCGATAAAGAATCTGTCACCTATGGACTAGGTGAATCTCCTATGTTTTCATAGTCGTTGATCCAAACAAGACCTTGGTCAGGGCAATGATGAATAGTGATTCATGAAAATGATCAAAGTGACTTGAAATGATATCATAGATATTATGTCTACAAAGAGTTTTGACTTTTACCATACCCTTGACTTAATCGGGAGATTAGATGACAGAGGGACTGTATCTTCATGGCATTCATATAATGAATAAGTTCGCCGCTATTCACCTAAGACTAGGTAATCAAGATGCACTTGCTAGGTGATCCACTGATTTGTGAGGTTCTTGATTAAGGAGTTAATTTCAAGAGGATTAATTAATTGGAATAATTAATCGAAATATATATGATATATATAAGTTGCAAATGTTGCAAGTCCACTGCTAGCTTACTTGTGAACCTAAAGGGTCACACACAAAAGATGAGATGAAACTTTTCTAATCTTGGATTGATTCAAAGAGTTGAATCCGTTTAATTAATAGATATTAATTAAATGGAGTTTTAATTTAATTTACTTGTTAGATTAAATATTTAATTAAATAATAAGATTATTTAATTGAACCTAATAAATGTTAGGAAACCCAAGTTGGAGTGAAATAATTAATTAATTTGGTTAATTAATTATAAAAAATCTAAATTAATTTAATAGTTGAATTAATTTAGTCAATTAAATAATTGGGTTACTTAATTGGGCTTAATAGAATTAATTGATGGAGATCAATTAAATTAAATGGGCCAAGTTAATTAATTGGAGAATTAATTAATGGACCTTTAATTAAAATTAAATGGTCTAGCCCAATTTAATAGGCCCGCGTAGGAGGGCCCATCAATCAATTGGATAATGTAGAAGTTTCCTAATGGAATTAGGAAAATAACTTATGGAAGAGTTAGACTCTACCCGAGTGTTCTAAAAATCCCCTGGCGGCCTCATAGGCGGGCCTAGCGCTAGACGCCACCAGCGCCGGACTTTTGCCTGGCGCGACTAGCGGCCCCTAGGCGGACTAGGCGGGCTAGGCGCCGATTTCAATTACTTGTAGGTCCTAAGGAGTGTGAAGTAAGGTTTAGAAGGGGGTGAATAAACCTTACCAAATTTTCGATTTTGTCCTTTTAAAATAATTCAACAGAGTTGACTCAAACAGATGTGTCCTTGATGGACTGCTAAGTTGGCTTTTCAGCTAAGTTACTCACTCAACAGACTCGATAGAGCTGTTGATAGTATAACTCGGCTGCTTAAGCCAAATACTTAACTTGGCCGATTGGTTTTTAACAGCGGAAGGCTTAACACCCTTTAATTAGATTTTAGCTTGTTTTAAACACTTGATTTTTAGCACTTGGTTATTTATAAGTTGGATAGCAAATATAATACTTAACAGCAGATATAAAGTAAATGTGCAGGAAAGTAAGTTTGCTGAAAGTAAACGACACAAATATTTTTATAGAGGTTCGAAGATGGGGTAATTCTTGTAATCCTCTCTTCTCCAACTCCCCGGAGGAATCCACTATGTAACAGATCGACTTACAAAAGTGGTGAACGATCCGAGACAGCCTTGATCACACAAATGGCTTCTCTTGCGACTCGCTCTCTTCACAGGCGATTGCTTTGCTACTTGACTCACTTCTCAAGTTCTTGAATTTGATCACGAAACCCTCCAACAAACTTGATAATGGTTCGACCTGGAACCTTTCGACAATCCTAGCTTGGAAAGTAGACCCCTTTGATTTCTTCAAAAGTTTCCTCTTCAACAGATTTGAAGTTGTCTTTCCTTCACAACTTGTGTTGGATCGATTTCCTTCGAATTTCAGGCTTGAGGAATTGCTTGAATGTTTATGAGAATATTGCTGGTTAAATGCTTGTATATTGCTTGCTTGTTCGTGGTTCAGGTAACCTCTTCTCAATAACTTCATCAGCCTTTTATAGTGCACATTTGAAATTTTGCCCGTTGAAGAGATAGGCTAATTTCAAATGTCACTTGTGTTCGTTGGCTTGTCTTATCTGCAGTCCTTGATGTTGACCTTTCCTCGTATTAAATGTCTTCGCATCATTGCAGGTGCCTGACACAAGGTGCAGTGTTTCCCATTGATTCATTCCTTTTGCACAATTCTTGGACTAACACTTTAGACCTGACAGCTTTGACATATTACTTTATTGAGTAATATTCTTGACTTTAATCAATGGATCTAAGTCAGTTGTCTTGACTAGACTGATGTCTTTACCTCAGGTGACTTGAGTCAGCTCCAGTCATTGGATAACTTAACTGTCACTTCAACTTGAGACTTGGCTTATTGAGTTGACTTGACTGACACTTCTTGCAGTTGTTCCTCAGCTGACTCTCCTTCAGTCGAGTCATTGACTTCCTTCATAGCATTACTCAGCTGACACACAGTAGAGTCTTCACATAGTCCGCAGTTGACTTCTTGTAATCCTTGGCATAGTTGACTTGACTCAGCTTTTCCAGCCCTATCTATTACAATACAAATTACAAGGAAAATGGGGTGCCAACTTCCTAGTTTAAGTTTTACGTGGTATCATCAAAATCTACTCAATAAATTTCCTAACAATTTCCCCCTTTTTGATGATGCTAAAACTTAAAACAATTTAAAGAAAGTAAACAGCAAAGATATATACAGACAATGCAATAACAAATAATGTATGCTTAAATGGATCATTTTATTGATCATAACATTCTTGTTCTTTACATAGCTGTTTAGATTCGGTATCAAAGCAACATAAATGTATACATGTCAAAACATAATATATCTAAGCTAAGATACATAAAGAGTAAAAATTAAAGGGAAATTCACTAAGCTTATTACAAAAGACTTACATAGATGTATTTGCAACAAAAATACACGAAGAGGTTTGCAGCAACACTTCAACGCCTTTGCTGCTTCCTTCCTGTTTCTTCATCAGCTCTTCTTCTGTCTGGATCATCCCTTTTCCTCTTTCTTTCCTCTTCTTCTCTCTTTTTCTTTTCATAGGCTCGTTTGGCAGCAGGGTCATCCCTTTGCTTCCTCTTTAGCCATTCTCTAGTTTGCCTTAGATTTTCTTCTTCTTGCCTCCTTGCAGCTTCAGCGTTCTTTCTTTCAACCTCTCGGTTGGCAAGGTAATCATATCCACATAATACATCTTTTGGTTTTGGTCGAGGTTGGGAGCCTCTTCCACCATCACTTCTTCCTCTACTCGACTCGACTCTTCCACCTCTAGGAGTGTAATTTGTCTAGAGTCTTCATTTTCCAAATTTGAATGGCTATTGGAAGTCTGCTGCTTCTCAGCTTCTTTACATAAGGCTAAACAAACCTTTCTCCCAGTACAAATCCCAGGATTGAGACAGAGCCATTCCTTGAAAGTAGCCTTCTGATTCAAGAGTTTTAAACTCCTCAATTAATCTAGGCTCAGATATATCATCAGGTATTGCATCCTAGTCCTTTCCGGCTGGTAGACCATCATACTATTTCATGATTTCCTGAACACGAGCATCTTGTTTTTCAGCTAACTCCTCAAATCCAGCTTCAATGACCTTTCTTTTGTCTTTCATGGACACTGCAGCTTTTTCGATAGGTAAGGTCACGGGGAGTTTGCTGAGAATAGAGGCAGTGACATCACTCAGCTGGGGGGTTTCAGCAAACATCAACTTCAAGTCTTTTGAACTTCCTTCCCCCTTAGCTATGTCACTTCCTTTCTTCAATTTTTCTTCTTTTAATCCCTTGAGGGACTCTTCTTCCCCCTTTTTGGCATAATCACCAAAGGAGAGAGGTATCCCAGGGAACATACCTCCGAGGATAAAGTCTAGTCTGCTAATAGTTGAGTTGTGTTTGGAGTCTGTTGCATCATATGCTATTCGAAATTCTGAGCGTGTGGCCTTGGACTCGGCTAATACGATCTTCATTTCAGCCACGAGGAGACTGAATTTCTCATTCTTGATGTTCTCGAGTCTGGTGATTTCATTCTTGTGGAAATGTTGCAAATGACTCCATATCCGTTTTGTGAGATCTGGTTAATCCTCTCAATGTACTCCTTCATCCTCTGCCTGTACATGGAGTTATCTGCACTCTATATGAGCATCCTTCCATATAAAGCTTTGAAATGTCGGACTTGCTCAATTCTCATTGTAGTCTGTTGTTGAGTCCATTCCCTGAGTCTCACCACTATGCCTCTTATATCGACTGTGAGAGTGGTATCTCAATTGTCTAGACGCAAATCCAGAGAGGCCTGATGACGTTCCATCTTCTCAATCTCTTCGCAGATTTTCTTGAAGACGTCACGAAACTCAGCTTGTGTGTTAGACTCAGCTGCTGGCCAATCTTCATCAAAATTGAAGTCTGTAGGAACAATCGTGTCTGTGGGAATAACTGGATCTTTCCTTACGGTGTATCTCCTTTCTTCAGCAGTTGTCTCTTCTTCCAACTCAAGCAGATCCTTAGATAGGGGAACATGTCTTGAAATGCATCATCGCGCACATATGGAATGTCTTGTTGCTCAGGTGCTTGCGATGATTCGTCTTGTTTTGCCTCGGCTGCGGCAGCTTCATTGGCAGGGGTCACAGCTGTGGGAGCCTGTGGATCGAGCCGTGGGAGTCGTTCTCGCTTTGCATCTGTGGGAGCTGCCTGACGATGACTCGATTCTAGCTGGGGCAGTTGAGATGTTTTGCCCAGCTGACTGAGCCTCAGCTATCTCAACAGCTTTCTCGGTCTCGGTCTCAGTGGATTTTTTCAACTGAGTTAACTTGTCCTCAGCTGTATCATTAGCTTCATCAGACGATAATGAGACATGTGGAGTAGGCTCATCATCAAAATTGAATCTCATAGGAGCCGTCTTATCAATGACTTGGCTCTGAGATTTGTGAACATCCTCAGTTGTGTCCATCATAGGATTATCATGTTGAGTGGACTCAGCTTCATCTTTCGATCCCGAAAATGATGTATCAATATTTTCTTGGGAGTCTTGAAGAGCACCAATAACTTCTTCTGCGGCGGCACCTTCAATTTGAGGAATGTTTTCAATTTTATCATCTTTACCAAGGGAAGTCTGATGAGAATCCATGGACGAAGGATCCAGTAACAGTGCCAGTTGGTCCGATAACACGGGCTCGAGCAAGGAAATTTAAGGATGCGCTCAATGGGTTGATTCAAGTCGTACAAAAGGAGGCCGAGAGTGCATTGCCGACAGTGGAAGAGGTTCGGGTGGTCCAATTGATTGGCGTCATCGACATTACAGAGTCCACCTCAGACTGAACGAGCTAAGGATGCCGAGAATATGAGTCACTTTGTGTCTTGAAGACATTGTAATCAAGTCTCATTAGTGTCTTGTGTTCGATTATCTTAGTTAATTGTAATTTTCCATTATTTTAGAGTTGTTTAGATGTTTAGAGGCCAAGAAAACCTTTAGGGCCGCATCTTAGGTTGTTATTTTGAGTTCGGGATGAAGAGAAGGTCGAAACAAAGCGTCTTGCAGTCAACACGGTGCTGGTCGCGTGCTCAGCGACACGGACGTGCTTGCGTACACGGCCTAGCCGTGTTGATGAAACATGGCCATGCTACATTGCCTGATAAATCGATAATTGCAACAAGAACACAAATCTTGAAGCACTTGAAGAAACACTCAAATTTGAGAGTAAAAGATTAATTGTAATGATTGATAATGAAAAACAATAAGTGTTCACCCTTATAAAGGAACCAAACCCTAATCCTACTAGGAAACAACTTAACCCGAAAAAGGAAACTCAAAAACTGAAGAAAAAAAACGCGAAAAAGTCAACTCAGCGTCCCCCGACACGGCCGTGTTAGGGAACACAACTGTGTTCTCCACTGGAAACCGTGCAAAAATCTTCTCTCGTGGCACGGCCATGTTGCCTGACACGGCCAGGCCGTGTTGCGCTCTGGAATTCGAACTCGACCCAATCAATGTAGCATGGCCGTGTTTCATCAACACACCTAGGTCGTCGTCTTTGCCAAGCACGGCCAGTGTCGGTGAGCACGGCCAGGCCGTGTTGCCTGCGCGCGACGCTTTGTTTCGACCTCCTCTTCGTCCCGAACTCAAAATAACAACCTAATACGCGGCCCTAAAGGTTTTCTTGGCCTCTAAACATCAAAACAACTCCAAAATAATTGAAAATTACAACTAAATAAGATAATCGAACATAAGACACTAATGAGACTTGATTACAATGTCTTCAAGACACAAAGTGACTCATATTCTCGGCATCCTTAGCTCGCTCAATCTGAGGTGGACTCCATAATGTCGATGACGCCAATCAACTGGACCACCCGAACCTCTTCCTCCATCGACAATGCACTCTCGGCCTCCTTTTGTACGACTTGAATCAACCCATTGAGCGCATCCTTAAATTTCCTTGCTCGAGCCCGTGTTATCGGACCAACTGGCACTGTTACTGGATCCTTCGTCCATGGATTCTCATCAAAGTCTCAACCTCCCGTTGGGCTTCAATACCCCCAGCAGTCTCCACTGCTGCAGGGCCTTCTGCAATACCTTCGACAATCTCAACTGTCTTAGGGTCTTCTATACTCCCTTTGACAGACTCAGTTGTCTTAGGGTCTAGGACATTGGCATCCAGATGAGTCTCAACCCCTTCGATTGCACTTTCGAGCCAAGAGTGTTAACTCCCAGGGCATCGCCATTATTTGCCTCAACATTGCGATAGCGGCGTCGTCGTCTTCAAAGCGGTAGACATTTCACCGAGACAGACTCAATCGTCCGAGCTTCGTCAATGTCACTCTGCTGTTTTTCAATTCTTTCTCACATTCGCCTCCTAACTCCATTGATGTGTCTCCCACAGCAACCTCCAACCCAGCTGTGGTGGAGAGAGTTTCCCCCTCAGCTGGCTTACCAGCTGAGTGACTAAGAGTGTGGTCATTCTTCTTCAGAGACGCGGTTTTGTCCTCTAAGTGTTCAGCCATCGGAGCAGGTGGGAGAACACCTTCTTCAGGGGTTGGCTTAGTTTCCCGGCTTCATCGCCAATTCCCTTGGAGCCATTCTCTGATTGCACGAGGGATGTGGCTACAGCAATGTCTGTTGCAAATTGATGTGCCACTCCCAAGGGATCAGTTTGCAGAAGAGTTTGGGAGGACTCTCCTGGACCTTCTAATAAGCGTTTCTCGTGCATGGCTTTGGATTCTTGCAAGGCTTGCTGCATTTTCAACTTCTTAGCTGCAGCAGCAGGATCCATGTATTCATCGTTGTCTGTGTACTCATGAAGATGCTCATGTGTATGTTCGAGAGTACCTGTGAAGGCACTCATTTTAGACTTCTCTAGGGCTCGGGCTCGCTCCTCAACTTTCTCCTTCTCATCCTCTTTAATAATGCGGAGGATGTCTAAGCAATTTTCTTCGTCAAGGAAAGATCTGACATCATTAATGCTAAGAAATCGGAGAAGATCTTCTTCCTCCTCTATAAATTCAGGGCTAGTGAATGCATGACCTAGAGTGATCCAAACTTCCATGCCCTCCATTCTCTTAATCATCTCTCGAATATCGGGTAAACGGAGAGTACATAATTAAGTCATCATCATCTTCATCTCCTGTCTCCTGGATGGGGGCTAGGGGACCTTGCTTTTCCTCAGATGCAGCAACATCAGTCATAGGAGGAGAGACAACTTTTTAAATTTAGGGATCGGTTGTCTCGGCGGCTTCACTTTCCTCGGCTATTTTCCTCACAATGGATCTTCGGCGGATCTCTGCGATCACCGTCGCCAGACGCTTCGCTTATGTCAACAACTTTTGAGATCGCTCTTCTTGATCATCACCGTCTCTTCCTTACTTTGACAAAGGCACTTTTTCTTCACCATCGGCAGGGGAACCTCGGGTTCAATGTTCTCGGGTTCCTCAAATGTAATGGCTTTCGATATGCCTTCCTTGCTTTGGCAGTGCACTTTTTCTTCATGATAGGGGAGGGAATATGGTGTTCCTCCTCTATCTCGGCTGGGCGGGCAGGAGTCTCGGCTGTATGGGTAGGAGCTTTGGACTTGGCTGCGGGAGCAGGTGCTTTCTTTGGCTTGGCTGCGGGGGCAGGAGCAGTCTTGGATACCGCAACTTTTTTCTTTGGTGGAGGGTCTCGGCTATTCTTCAGGATCACCGATTCCCCATCGTATCACCCTCCTAGCATGAGCTCTCTTCTGGGCTGCTGAGAGGTTTCCTCTGAACATCTTCTTATTTACATGGAAGAGTTTGCCATGGCGTAATGCAATTCCCTTTACCTCCATAAGATGGCCAATAACCAGGCCCTAGCCCAAAGAGCATCCAAAGGACCTATCCTCCTTGTAGGTCCTGTTCAGCATATTTTAGCAGAGTCTGTTGTAAACAAACTCGACCCGATTTACTTTCTTTTCTTGCATGATCCAAGCCATAACGATCAACTTAGTTTTGGACACCGATTGAAGCTTCCAAATTTCTTGTCAACACACTTTGAGACAACATCAATCGCTTGTGATAGTCATCCTTCAAGGAATCCTTCTTGGCTGTATAGACTAGTTTCAAAGAAGATACTCGAGCTTGGCAACTTCTTTCCAAGCCGCGGCTAAGTCGACATCCTGCTTTCGGTGATGTCGTCCAAACCTCCACAGGCAAAAAAATTGCTCAACAAGGTCTTTGGATTTGAGTTTAATGACCTTGTTGTGGGCGATGTAAGACTTCGATTTCATCGTCCCGCACTTCAAAGATTCACGTAAAACATAGTAACCTCTTCAAGGTGCGTATGAGTGAACTCCATCGTCAAAAAGTCCTTCAGCCGGACTTCTCCAACATTTCAGCTATTTTCTTGGTAGGGTCCCATCGATACCCTGCTTGATCATACCTTCAAAATCCAATGAAGAACCAGTGTGGATTTGCTTTGAGAGCTTCACATAATCAAGCTTTGGAGTCATTTTCAGATATTTTTACCGAATCAAATGAGAGAAAACTTGCTTGAAAGAACTAGGGTTCGCACAAAGATTCAGAGAGAATGCACTTAGTTTGCTTGAAGATGAATAGTTCCCGGAGGGAGAGAGAAAACTAAAGTTTCGTATATAAGGGACGTGAAAGGACAGTTTTAACTTTTTGAAATTTTTGATAAAAATCAACGGTGAGATTAGAGCTTCAAAACCGCATTTGATTCCCCGCAATAAATGCAAAGATTTATATCCAATCATATGGCTTACTATGCACTTTTACTCGACCGTCATTATTACGCTAACGTCATCCTTAAAAACATTCCCTCTTATTGAAAATGACGCATTTTTGTCGCTTAGCTCATAAATGATTCAAATTATATCCAAAGTGACTTAACTCGCTTCTCTCTCTTATGAAGTAACTCAAATTTGTCAACTAACTCAATACTGAGATGACTTCCCGATTTGTTGTTTCACTTGGTGAAATGTGAAACTTTATCTTTTTCAAATCTCTCATCTTATATCTCTGCTGATTGAGTCTTCGGAGTATGCTAACTCAGCTCAATTAACCCTAACTCATTCTTGAGCTCTTCAAACCTTGATTCACATAGAGGTTTTGTGAATATATCAGCTAACTGTTTATCAGTTGAGATGTATTCCAAGGTGATGTCTTTCTTTTCAACATGTTCTCTTAAAAATGATATCTGACATCAATGTGCTTTGTTCTTGAATGCAACACAAGGTTCTGAGTGATTGCAATAGCACTAGTGTTATCACACATAATTGGAATCTCTCTTTCTTCAATATTTTAATCTCTCAACTGATGTCTCATCCATAAGACTTGGGCACAACAAATTTGCCGCCTGACTATGTACTGTTCACCAGTGGATGTGGCAATTGAATTTTGTTTCTTACGGAACCAAGAAACCAATCTATTTCCAAGCATTTGACATGTACCTGAGGTACTCTTTTTGTCAACTCTACATCCAAAGATAGTCGAATCGAGTAACCAATCAGCTTGAATCCACCTTTCTTTGAATACCATAAGCCAACTTTCTCGCATCCCTTCAATTATCTTGGGATTCTCTTAGATGCGATCACGTGGCTCTCCTTGTGCAGATTGAAATCTTGCACATAAACCTCTTGCAAAGGTGATGTCTGGCCTGCTTGCTGTTAGATAAAGCAGAGATCCAATGAGTGCTCTATATCTGGTTTGATCAACAGCTTTGCCATCTGCATCCATGTCCATCTTGACTGAAGTATTCATTGGAATTTTCACAGAAGACTTCTCTTCCATTCCAAATTTCTTCATCAAATCTATGGTATATTTTGTTTGACTTATGAAGGTTCCATCCTTCAATTGCTTGACTTGAAGTCCTAGAAAGAAAGTCAGCTCTCCCATCATGCTCATCTCAAATTTACCTTGCATGAGGTTTGAGAATTTATCACACAGCTCTTTATTTATGGAACCAAAAATGATATCATCCACATATATATGGACAAGCACTATACTCTCTCCATCTTGAATTCTGAAGAGTGTTCTATCAACTTTGCCTTTGGTGAATCCATTGTCAGTTAGGAATTGAGACAATGTATTATACCAAGCTCTTGGTGCTTGTTTGAATCCATATAATGCTTTATTGAGCTTGTAGGCCTTATCTCCAATAGTTTTCTGCTCAAAACTTGGAGGTTGTTTAACATAGACTTCTTCCTCTAACAGTCCATTAATAAATGCACTCTTCACATCCATTTGATACATACTGAAGTTCTTATGTGCAACATAAGCAAGAAACATCCTTATTGCTTTCAATCTTGCAACAGGAGCAAAGGTTTCATCAAAATCTGTACCATTTTCTTGGCAATACCCTTTGGCTACAAATCTTGCTTTGTTTCTTACAACAGATCCTTCCTTATTCATCTTGTTTCTGAAAACCCATTTTGTGCCAATAACATTTTGATGGGTTGGTCTCTGCACTAATTCCCATAATTTGTTTCTTTCAAACTGATTCACTCTTCTTGCGGCTTGAATCCAATGTGTGTCATCCAATGCTTGAGACACATCCTTATGCTCTATATGGGAAATAAAACAAGTGAACATAGCTTCATGATATGCTCGGATCCGGTTCTTATGCCATATCTAACATCTTCAATAACTAACTTTGGTGGATTGTCTCTCGGCCATCTCACATCGGGTTGGAGTAAGTCTGCTTTGGATTCACCTCTCCATGACTAAGTTGTCTTGAACAACTCTTTCATTTTCATTCAATTGTAGACTTTCCACTGTCTTTGAGATTCAGACTATCTCTTCTTCATCTAGGTTGAGTGCTCTTACTTCAACTTCAACATAAGGAATCTTCTCGATTGGGTGATTCGACTTATCGGCTAACTCTATGTCTTCTCCATTTACATTAGGTTCATCAAAAATCACATGGATAGACTCTTCGTAACCATAGTCCTCTTGTTCAAGACTCTATAGGCTTTACTCTCGGTGAGTGTCCCAAAAAGATACATTCATCGGTTTTGGCATCAAAAGCCTTCAAATTATCTTTGCCATTGTTGTGGATGAAGCATTTACATCCAAATATCCTGAAATGTCCAACATTTGGCTTTCTCCCTGTCCAAATCTCATAAGGGAGTCTTGGTCAGTTGCCTGTTGATCATACATCTATTTTGAGTAGAGCATGTTGTGTTAATGGCTTGACCCAAAATCTCTTAGGCAATCCAAAGATCGCCTAACATGGTCCTTGCAGCTTCCTTGAGAGTTATATTCCTTCTTTCACTACTCCATTCTCTTTGTGGAGTTCCTGCACTAATAACTCATGATCAATTCCATTTTCAACACAATACTGAGTTATTATTCCAATTAACAAACTCAGTTCCACTTTCAGATCTTATTTTTATAATGATTTGGCTCTTTTCATTTTGAACTCTTTCATCAACTAAGGTAACTTCTGCAAAGTTTCCTTCTTTTTACACATGAAGATTATCCATGTATATCTTGAATAATCATCCACCACCACTAATGTGTATTTATTTCCACTTATGCTGGTTGGCTCAACTAGGCCAAATAAATCCATATGCAACAGATGCAATATCCTTGTTGAAGAAGTACTTGGTTTATCCTTGAATGAAGACTTTATTTGCTTTCCCATCTGGCATGCATCACATACACTTTCTTTCTTGTACACTGAGTCTGCCAATCCTTCTACAAGATGACTTCTCGCAAGCTTGTTGATTGTCTTGAAATTCAGATGACTAAGCTTCTTGTGCCACAACTAACTTGATTCGGATGTGCTCTTTGTTAACAGACAAGTGCTTGGTGTAGCACTAGATAAATCTACCACATACATATTCTTCTGTCTTGATCCTTGCAAAGACTATTTCATTTGATTCAACATCTTTGATCCGCATACTCCCACATTGAATCCAACATTGTAGCCTTTATCACGAGTTGGGCGATGCTTAACAGGTTGAAGTTGAGGCCTTCAACATAAGCAACATCCGTGATTTCTAATCCATTCTTCTTGATAGATCTTGTGGCTTTGATTTCCCCTGAGCTTCATTTCCCCCAAATATGACTTTTGCACCTCTAATCTCCTTGAATCTTGACAGTGTTTCTTGTTCCCTGTCATATGTCCGGAACAACCACTATCCATGTACCAGGTTCCTTGGCACTCGCTTGTTCCTTGAACCCGCAATCAAGGAAATCGGTTTTTAGGTACCCATACTTGCCTGGCCCCGAGGGGTTAGTGCTATAAGATGATCCAACCAACCCATAGCCAAAAATATTGACTCTAAGAGGTTGCCATCTATCGATTGCCATAATCATAGTGCACATTAGCAAATTGCTTGTGGGTTTTAGGTTCATACAAACTATCTCTTTTGTCTCGTATGCCTGTGTTTGTGTTTTAGCAACTGCTTTCTTGGGGTAGTTGTGATATTTCTGAGTGTAGTGTTTGGGTGCGTATGTGTGCTGATAATAGCTCTTTTCCCTTTGGAATGTCCTTTGCTGAGGTTTAGGTCTTTGCCATTTTGGCTTGTATTCTATAGGTCTTTGCTGATGTTTCACATTATTCCAATCAACTTGGTTTGGATAGTTTCTACCATTCCCATCATATGTATTTCTTTGATGAAATTTTTGGGGTTTCTGGTAGCTCTGTTTGCTTTTCACAGAGTATTTTCTGTTTGGACTTGGCTAAGGAACTCGGTTGGATTTCTTCTCAGTTGTCCTCTCAGCATACTCAATTGGTTGTTTTCCTTTCCCTTTGTATCCAAGGCCAATTTGTTTGTGATTGTGCTTCGGAGTGAATGTGGGTGCAGCATTTGGTGTTTTGGGTTTTTGAGATTCTTCATTACTTGAAGATCCTTTTTCCAAAATCACTCTGGGAGTTTGACTGTGCACAAAGGAATTAAATCATATGCCTGTCTTATCTCCACATTCTTTTTGACTCATAATAAGATTATCCAATGATTTGGATGCCTTTGTAAATGAGACAATCACATTTTTGAGATCTTTTTCCCTATTTTCTATAGCAGCTAACTCTGCTGTGATCTTTGCATTTTCAGCCTTCAGCTTAGTGTTCTCATCAGCTATATGACTCAGAGTACTCAGCTCTTTAGTCAGCTCTTTAGTCAGCTAACTATGTTGTGATCTTTGCAATTTCAACACAATACTGAGTTTTTTCCCTTTAACAAACTCAGTTCCTCCGTCAGATCTTATTTTTATAATGGTTTGGTTGTTTTCATTTTGAACTCTTTTCATCACCACTCTCAAAGTTTCCTTCTTTTTTACACATGAAGATTTTCCATGTATATCTTGAGTAGTGATCTACCACTACCAAGGTGTATTTATTTCCACTTATCTTTGGTTGGTTCAATCGGACCAAATAAATCCATATGCAACAGATGTAATATCCTTGTTGAAGAAGGACTTGGCTTATCCTTGAATGAAGATTTTATTTGCTTTCCCATCTGGCATGCATCACATACACTCTCTTTCTTGTACATTAAGTCTGGCAATCCTTCTACAAGACGACTTCTTGCAAGCTTGTTGATTGTCTTGAAATTCGGATGACTCGACTTCTTGTGCCACAACCAACTTGATTCGGTTGTGCTCTTTGCTAGCGACAAGTGCTTCTTGTAGAAGTAGACCAATCCGCCACATACATATTCTTCTATCTTGATCCTTGCAGCACTATTTCATTTGATTCAACATCTTTGATCTGGCATACTCCCATATTGAATCCAACATTGTAGCCTTTATCACAGAGTTGGTGATGCTTAACAAGTTGAAGTTGAGGCCTTCAACATAAGCAACATCTCGTGATTTCTAATTCATTCTTCTTGATAGATCTTGTGCCTTTTATTTCCCGAGCTTCATTTCCTCCAAATATGACTTTTGCACCTCTAATCTCCTTGAATCTTAACAGGTTTTTCTTGTTCCTTGGCACTCAGTTGTTCCTTGAACCCGCAATCAAGGAAATCGCTTTTAGGTACCCATACTTGCCTGGCTCCCGAGGGGTTAGTGCTATAAGATGATACAACCAACCTATAGCCAAAGGCCTCGACTCTAAGGGGTTGCCATCTATCGATGCCATAATCATAGTGCACATTAGCAAATTGCTTGGGGTTTTAGGTTCATACAAATTGTCTCTTTTGTATGTATGCCTGTGTGTGTTTTTTAGCAATTGCTTTCTTAAGATAGTTGTGATAATTTTGAGTGTAGTGCTTGGGTGCATATGTGTGCGATAATAGCTTTTTTGCCTTTGGAATGACCTTTCTTGAGTTTTAGGTCTTTGTTATCTAGGCTTGTATTCCATAGGTCTTTCTTTGATGTTTCACATTATTCCAATCAAAGATAGTTTGGATAGTTTCTACCATTCCCATCATGTGTGTTTCTCGATGAAACATCCGGGGTTTTTGGTAGCTCGTTTGCTTTTCACGAGTATTTTCTGTTTGGAGTTTCTTTGAGAACTCGGTGAATTTCTTCTCGCTTGTCCTCTCAAAGATACTCAATCGGCTGTTTTTTCCTTTCCCTTTTGTATCCAAGGCCATTGAAGATCTTTTTCCAAAATCATTCTTGGAGTTTGACTGTGCACAAAGGAATTAAATCCTATGTCCTGTCTTATCTCCACATTCTTTTAGACTCATGATAAGATCATCCAATGATTTGGATGCCCTGGTAAATGAGGCAATCACATTTTTGAGATCATTTTCCCTCTTTTCTATAGCAGCTAACTCTGCTATGATCTTGGCATTTTTAACCTTCAGCTTAGTATTCTCATCAGCTATGTGACTCAGAGTACTCGGCTCTTTAGTCACCGTGAGTTTTGGCTTTTAAGCTTGTTGTTTTCCTAATTTAGAATAGTGTGTGAGGATTTTATGTGTTCAAAATCTTTCATCATTTTGCCTAATGAATCATAAAGATCAATGGGTGATGAAGTGTGTGTATCACAATCACTATCACTTGAATCTGAATGAGATGAGTTAGAGTGTACCTCATCTTCTTGATCTGGTTGATCTTGTTCTTTGGCCATAAGGCAGATCATAGCCTCTTCCTCAGAATCACTTGAGTAGTCTACTTCACTACTTTCTGAGTCTGCTGTTTCTTTGGACTTGACTGTCTCAGCAGTCTCAGCAACTAACATGGCTTTCTTCTTTTCCTGTCTTCTTTCCTTGAAGACTTTTATTTCTTCCTCATTCCTATATTTGTTGACTGGTGGATAGGAACAGTCAACTGCAAAGTGTCATGGTTGTCTGCAGTTCTAACACAGGTTTTCAGCTCTTTGATCAACTTTGTCTGCTCTTGGATTATCAGCTCTTTGATATTCAACCCTTTGATGCTTAGCTCTCTTGTGTGTCCTATCTTCCCTTGATTTGGAAGGAGCAGAATGTCTCATGAAGGTCTCACCCTTATTTCTTTTATAGTTCTTATTGAAGAACTTGTTAAATCTTTTGACCATCAGGGAAATTTCCTCCTGGTCTATGATTTTCTTTGGCTCAGCTCTCTTTCACTAGCCATTAATGCAGATGTCTTGGGTAAAATTATCTCCTCTTGCTCTTTTCTTCTCAGCTCAAACTCATAGGCTTTGAGGTCTGAGAATAGCTCATGGTTAAATGTTCTTGAGAGGTCCATTGAATGTCTCAAGGCCATAACCTTCATTTTCCATTCAGCTAGAAGGCTTCTTAAGATCTTCATACACATTTTTTTCTGTGTATATTCCTTCCCAAGAGCTGAAAGCTCATTTGTGATCTCAGTGAATCTGGCATCCAGCTGATCCAAGGTTTCACCTGCAAGCATTTTGAAATTTTCAAATTTTTGAACGTCAACAGATAGTTTATTTTCTTTAATTTGGTTTGATCCTTCACAAATTAAAGTCAACTTGTTCCGATTTCTTTTGCGATTTGTGAGATTTGACTTTTCTCGAGAATAGAATATGGGCTTCACCAATTGCTTGTGTTTGTTTAGTCACGCCGCGTCTAAGTCTACGGTAAGACAAGGGATCGATTCCCAGAGTTCGTTGGAGCTCAATGTGATGTGGTTGGCATGCCTCCGGACTATAGGACAGCAAAAGTTTGAACATTGTTTTGTCCAATGTCTTGTAGAGTATGTCCTCGGCCACATTGTCCAAGTTATATCTCCTTCTATCCTCATTAGTCCACTCGATCCTTGGTTTTCAGCCATGGCTTGTCTTGCTTGATAATAACTTCTTCTCCTTCAAATTTGTAGGTCGCTCTTATTCCAAATGTGTTCACTTTGAGTATTTGCAGTGGCCCATCCTCTATCACAAGCCACATTTGATCATGCAATGCAGACATATGAGCCTGCATACGAATTTTCCAATCATCAAATTCTTCAACAGTGAACATAGGAATGCGTGTTAGAATTGCTTCCATGATAATAACTTTGCTTGAAATGAAAAACTATGAAAACACAAGTGTCTAAAAAACTTTTTTAAAAGGATAGAGATCAAGTTCAGTAACCAGTGCGGAAGGCTCAATGAACCGACCGCTCTAATACCACTTATAGGTCCCAAGGAGTGTGAAGTAAGGTTTAGAAGGGGGGTTGAATAAACCTAACCAACTTTTCGATTTAGTCCTTTTAAAATAATTCAACAGAGTTGACTCAAACAGATGTGTCCTTGATGGACAACTAAGTTGGCTTTTCAGTTAAGTTACCCACTCAACATACTCGATAGAGCTGTTGATAGTATAACTCGGTTGCTTAAGCCAAATACTTAACTTGGCTGATTGGTTTTTAACAGCGGAAGACTTAACACCCTTTAATTAGATTTTAGCTTGTTTTAAACACTTGATTTTTAGCACTTGGTTATTTATCAGTTGGATAGCAAATATAATACTTAACAGCAGATATAAAGTAAATGTGCAGGAAAGTAAGTTTGCTGAAAGTAAATGACACAAATATTTTTATAGAGGTTCGAAGATGGGGTAATTCTTCTAATCCTCTCTTCTCCAACTCCTAGAGGAATCTACTATGTAACAGATTAGTTTACAAAGTGGTGAACAGATCTGAGACGACGCCTTGATCACACAATCGGCTTCTCTTGCGACTCAGCTCTCTTCACAGGGCAGCTGTCTTGCTACTTCAATCCTAGCTTGGAAAGTAGACCCCTTTGATTTCTTCAAAAGTTTCCTCTTCAATAGATTTGAAGTTGTCTTTCCTTCACAACTTGTGTTGGATCGATTTCCTTCGAGTTTCAGGCTTGAGGAATTGCTTGAATGTTTATGAGAATATTGCAGGTTAAATGCTTGAATATTGCTTGCTTGTTCGTGGTTCAGGTAACCTCTTCTCAATAACTTCCTCAGCTTTTTATAGTGCACATTTGAAATTTTGCCCGTCGAAGAGATAGGCTAATTTCAAATGTCACTTGTGTTCGTTGGCTTGTCTTGTCTACAGTCCTTGATGTTGACCTTTCCTCGTATTAAATGTCTTTGCAGCATTGCAGGTGCCTGACACAAGGTGCAGTGTTTCCCATTGGTTCATTCCTTTTGCACAATTGTGGGACTAACACTATAGGCCTGACAGCTTTGACATATTACTATATTGAGTAATATTATTGACTTTAATCAACGGATCTGTTGACGAGCTTTTTGGTCAACAAAGGAAAATAGGGAGTTTTGATATCATGGGGGAGTAATTCGAAATAAAAGACAACCAAACGAGGGCTAATTCGGCCTTTTTATTGAATTAACCGAAGCGGCATCGTAATGCAGTCGGCTTTCCATTTTTACAACTTGATTTTGCCTTTCTTTCGCTCTCTTTTGATACTCTACTATTTTCTATCTTTTGTTATCTATTTTCTCTTTTCTTTTTCTCGTTATTTTTTTCTCTTCCCTTCTTACAATCCATTTTGCCCCTTTTATACCCAATTATTGGGGAATTATTTTACCCCGGTAGTGGGACACTTGTCCTTTTCTCAATCACTCCTAGGATATCTTGCAGGGTGTATCTAGCTTACTATTTACAAATTTCCCTTAAAATAATGGTGTTATTTACGGCGCTCGTGGGAAGTAGCCATGTGTTGGGAGAATCTTGTTGATCGTGAGGGAATATTTTCCTTTTGAGGAACTTATTTTATTGTGGACATGTTTTCTTGACCGTTTAACTGATGTCACCTTGGGGTAGCTCTCGTCACATGCGACTTGCTCGGTAAAGTGCTCGCTTGAGTCCCTACTGGATTTTGCTCCGCTGGGTTGAGCTTGGTTTGTGCCACATCAGCAGCTCGGGAGCTTTCGTTATTTGGCTCGATCGCTTACGTGGCCAGAGTCGTCCTGGTCGATTGGCGTCGTCATTGGCTGAATGGGCACGTGGCTTTATTTTTGTTGAGCTCGGCTCGTATGTCTTTGTTTTTCTTTGGGTCGGCTCAGGTGTCATCAATGGCCCCCAAGTTTAATTCCAAGGAGGGAATTTATTCTGAGTTAGATTTAAACTTTAAATACTAATCATGAATCTTAAATGAAGGAGAAACCTTACAAATCTTCGATTCTTGATAGTCATCAACCGGCATTAAATGCTTTGGCGGCGTAATAATTGGGTGCTATGATGCGACATGTGGCTTTCAGCGGTTGGACCTTTTAGCGCAGGAAACGGGGAGACATGACCATTTCTGCAGTGATATAACGTCTCATGCAGCCTTCTGAATCTGAAAAGACGTGCATGTTGGGCTAGTCCACTACTTCCGGAGTTACCCTATAAATACCCCATCCCTCTTTCATTTCATACTTTCGCATTCATCCCTTTCCGAAAGCATCAACAGAGACCGAGCAAAATTTTCGGTCGGCTTAGGGTACCAAAGATCGAGAACACTTAGGTATTTTTTTCAAATTTCTTCTTTCATATTTTCCTTCTTTTTCCCCAAAAATCATGTTTGTTTCGAGGATAGCCAAAACCAAAATCAAAGTTTTGAGGTCAAGGTAGAGGATCCCCTTCTCGACCATTCCTTTTCTTCTTCCCCATAAGAGAGATACCGCTTTCCAGCCCGAGTGTTGTTGAGCTTTCGAGTTTAGAACCTACCCCTGAAGCAGAGGTTCTGTTGGAAGAGACGCACACCGTCATTTATCCAATGCCCGTCACCATCATCTGCAAGGGTATAGTGTACAAACCGGGGTTATTCCAAGAGGAGCCCAGTGAGGAGACGAGAATTCGATCCTTTAGAAAATCGGTCAGAAGAGATAAATATGGATCTTGGACGTCGTGAGCCAGAGAGGAATAGAGCGGCCGAGGGTGCGGGGGCATAGAGCCTAGCTGGGCAAGGCCAAAGGGTCGATGAGCGGCCCGGTCACAAAGATGGGGACCCTAGGCAAGGAGAAGGGCCCCTGTTGCCTGTGGAAGGGGGTGGAGGCTGTCTGATCAGAATGATCAGCCTAGCATACTGATGTCATTGGAGATGAAGGCCCTTCATCATACTTACATGATTCTGCCAACAGTCAATTTTTGGTTGTCGGATCATGCGGAGGTACCCGAGCACCCACCGGAGGGGTGCATGGCCGTCTAGGTTGAGGTTTCCACTACCACGCCTGATTACCCAGTGGTTTCGGAAGTGCGACCTCCCTCTGTCCTAGGTACAATCGTTGACCTGGGGCCGCATTATTGGGCTGCTCGTCCTCTTTCACCAGATGGGGTACAAGCACCCCATTTTGCCGAGCTGAACGAGTTGTTCGTCTAGAAGGTGACTCCAGCGACCCCGGGGTGGGGGTAGTCATCAGGTCTGGGTACCCAGATGGGCTGGTCGAAGGCCTTCCACAGTCCTTAAAAGAGTGGAAGGAGAAATGATTTTGGGTAGGTGGCGAGTGGCAAACTCGCCAGGGGGAGAGAGGGTCGGTCCTTCTCCCCTCATCTAACTTTCGATATATAACTTCCATAAGTACATCTTTCTTTCTTTGGGTACATTTCGCCTTTTTCTTCATTTCTTTCCCTCAAAGGGGCTAATTTTCTCTTTTTGTGCAGGGAATCGTCCCTCCGTGGGTCGGCTCTCGGAAGCTTTCATCCACCGGCTGGATAATATTCAAGTCCTAGCTCGGGCGGATAGAAAGATAAACTCCTGGCCACCGAGGCTAGGCTGTTGGCGGCTGGTTGGAAATCGAGGCATCCGGCTGAAGAGGTGGCTCAAGAAGAGGAAGAGGTAGTGGCTCAGGGGGATCCAGTTGAAAGAAGCCTGTCGCGGGCCGTGCAAGAAAGGACCCCTGAGCGGGGGCGGCAGCCAGTTCGAGTAGGGCAGGCTGGGCCATCCCCGGCAAGGCCCAATCCTCCGGGTCGTACCCCTCCGGGGGCTAAGAGGACTCATCTGACCGCGGCTCGAGGTACGTATATGGTATATACTTAATTTTTCTCAACCTTATTTCTTTTTTGTCTTCTCACTTATTTTATTTTGTTGCACGCTCCGGGGTAGACGTCTTTGCCCACCTCTGCCGGGTGAGAGAAACTACTGCTCGCAGGTCCGGGCAGGGTGCGGGCCAAACTGCTGATGTCGAAGTGGCTAAGAGGGAGGAGATCCACTTACGCAAGCGCCCGGCTGATGGCTTCCCAGAAGCGGTAGAGTCTCCACTGCAAAGGAGAAGGAGTGGGGTGGTAATCAATGAGCCCGGCTAGACCGAGCGGGTCGGCCCTACCTCGTAGGTTCCTTTTGTGCATATTCCTACGAGGGGGGCTGGAGGCCCACTTCATTCCTCCGAGTCGGGAGAGGGAGGAGGCTTGTGAAAGGATGGCCGAATCACGCCCTCGGTGGTTTGTGGAATTTGTGAAGTGTTCCACACCCACCAAGGAGCAGGTGGAAGCGTTGCCATATGATGGGCGCGCTGCAAGGGACGTACCGGCCTGCGTGTGCGTGGACGATGGGTGTCGAGCAGTTCTGCCAAGAGACTAGATGGGAAGAGCATATCCAATACTCGATGGGTTTGTCTGGCAGGATCATCGGCATCCTGTGGCACGCAATTAGGGGGCACGACCTGGAGAGGCGCAATGCTGACCTTGAGGATGCTCATGCTACCCTACTCGGGGTCCAGGAGTCTTTGAAGACCAGAGGGAATCTGCCCCGAAGACTAGGTCTGAGTTGAACTCGGCGCGCAAGGACACCGAGGATCTTCGGGCAGAGGTGGTTGGGCTGAGAAGGGTGGCTTCTGCTCATGCTGGGGAGCTGGAGCGGCGCGAGGCTGAGGTTAGGAGGGAGCTGGCGGAGACCTCTAGAAAGCAAGTGTAGGAAGCTCGGACAGAGGCTCGGCTGGAGGCTGTCCAGGCTTATGAGGACTCGGATGACTTGTGGGCATGCTAACAAAGATTGGGAGATCCTCCAGGACCTCAAGGAAGGGAAGTCTGTGGCCAAGCTGGAGATGGAGCTTGAGCGATTGAACCTAGATCTAGATGCTCTCCATTCTCAGTTTCCCAGTACGGTCAATGAGTAGGGTGCTCTCCCGGTAGAGGAAGTGGCCTCCAGCGAGCCGATCGAAGTTTCTCCTTCCGTAAGGGCTCATCCTCCAGCCCCTTAAGGCATTTTTTTTGTATTTTTCCCTTACTTTTCTAGGTAGTTGGCCTTGGGCCATTTGATGTAATTGGCTCCGGCCCCCACTGTAATGTTTTTTGGTTTTATGAATGGAATCCTTCTTTCAACTGTATGGCTATTTTGATGCTTTCATGTTGATTTTCTTTTTTGCTAAGTATTGGGCTTGGTTTTCCTTAATAGATATATTGACGAAAACAAATGTTAGTAGGTATTGTGCTCGACTTCGTTTTTGTGAGAATTTTCCAAGTATTGTGCTCGGTTTTCTTTCAAATAGATGTATGAATGGGGGGCTGAATCCCTGGTTTTCCTGAATAGATATAATTGACAAAAGTAGATGTTAGCAAGTATCGTGCCAAGTATTGTGCTCGGTTCTGACCGAGTCTTATCGGTGAAATAGTTTCCAAAATTTGTGCTTGGTGCATGGCCGAGTCTTTTTAGTGGAAATCATTTCCAAGATTTGTGCTTGGTGCGTGGCCGAGTCTTTTTGTGCTCGGTGCATGGCCGAATCTCTTTAGTAGAATCATTTCCAAGATTCATGCTCAGTGCATGGCCGAGTCCTCTTCGTGCTTGGTGCGTGGCCGAGTCTTTTTAGTGCTCGGTGCATGGCCAAGTCTTTTTCGTGGAATTATTTTCAAGATTTGTGCTCGGTGTGTGGCTGAGTCTTTTGAGGCTCGGTTCGTGCCCGAGTCTTTTTAGTGGAATCATTTCCAAGATTTGTGCTCGGTATGTGGCTGAGTCTTTTTGGGCTCGTTGCGTGGCCGAGTCTTTTTAGTGCTCGGTGTGTGGCCGAGTCTTTTTATTAGAATCATTTCCAAGATTTGTGCTAAGTGCGTGGTCGAGTCTTTTTGTGCTCGATGCGTGGCCAAGTCTTTTCGGTGCTTGGTGCATGACCGAGTCTTTTTAGTGGAATCATTTCCAGGATTTGTGCTCGGTGCATGGCCGAGTCTTTTTGGGCTCAGTGCATGGCTGAGTCTTTTTGGTGGAAGTCTTTGAGTAGAATTCTCAGAATATCAGATGAAAGGATAACTTCATTACAGTTGCCCAGGGTTGACAGGAACCATTTTGGGCCCGTTATTAATACTTCGGGACACCTCCGCTGTGTTGGAGTAACATCTAGGAAGATGGATAAAGTAAAATGTCTAGAAATCCCAGGCTTTTTCTAATAGTATTTCTTCAGGTAGGTCACGTTCCATGGATGGTTGAGATTTTCCCACTTTAAACATTCGAGCTAATATGCACCATTTGACAAAACCTTGCTCATTTTGCTTGGGTCTTCCCAGCATGTTTGAAGTCTACACTCACAGTTGCTCCATCGCACTTATTCTCGTCTCCCACAACATTTATATTTGTGGGCCGGATCTTTAGAGAGAATTCTCGGGATTCTCTATGATTCCCTTTTTGAATTTCTTCTCCGCTCGAGGTTGGAAACTTGACGCAGAAATGATATACCGAGACAATTGTTTTCAGGTGGTAAAGTAGAGGCCGGCCAATGATGGCATTATACTCGGAGTCTGAATTGATTATTTTGAATGTCGTGATGACAATCCTCTTATGCGTTCCTTGGCCCATCTGGATGGATAAATCTACTTCTCCCAGCGGGATGATTCTTCCTCCCCCGAATCCCAGAATGCTATCATTGCATGGCTTTATGTAGTGGTCATCAACGTTCAGCCTTCGAAAGGCCCTGATATAAATGACCGAGGCGTAGCTGCCTGAGTCAACCAAAATACTTTGCACGGGGATGCCCAGGATGGGGGTTGTGATTACCAGAGGGTCCGAGTTGGGGTGCACTAGCTAATCAGCATCCTGGTCGGAAAAGGTAAAGTGCCTTGTTGGCCAGCCTTCTCGGACCTCCGCGATTTTGACGTGTTGTTTCGCACTCTCGGCTTCTCGATCTTTGGATTTTGTTTTTCTGTAGACCGCTTATCTTTGGCCCTATTCGCATTAGTCATTCCCGAAAAACCCATAAAAGAAATACATATGATGGGAATGGTAGAAAATATCCAAGCCAAGTCGATTGGAATAATGTGAACTATCGGCCACAGGACTTATGGAATATAAGCCCGGATGGCAAAGGCCTAGAACTCAAGAAAGGCCATTCCAAAAGTATAAGAGCTTTCATCAAAGACACATATGCACCTAGGCACTACACTCAACCCACAATTACCCAAGGAAGGCAATTGCTAAAACACATATGCGCAGCATACTGACAAAAGAGACAAGCGTATAAACCTAGAATCCCCAAGCAATTTGCCAGGATTAATTATGATTATGGCAATCGATAGATGGCAACCCCTTAGAGTCAAATCATTTGGCTATAGGCTGGTTGGATCATCTTACAATTCTAACCCCTCGGGACCCGACAAGTATGGGTACCTAAAACTTAATTTCCTTGATTGCGGGTTCAAGAACAGTGAGTGCCAAGGAACCTAGTACATGGATAGTGGTACATTCCCGGACATATGAAAGGAAATAAGAGAAATCATGTCAAAATTCAAGGAAGTCAAAGGAGCAAAAGTCATATTTGGAGGAAATGAAGCTCTGGTGAAATAAGAGGCATTGGATCCATCAAGAAGAATGGATTAGAAATCACAGATGTTGCATATGTTGAAGGACTCAACTTCAACTTATCGAGTATCGATCCAACTCGTGACAAGGGCTACAATGTTGGATTCAACATGGGCATATGCCAAATCAAAGATATTGAATCAAATGAAGTTGTCTTTGCAAGGATGTAGACAAAAAATATGTATGTAGTGGATTGGTCAACTCGCAACACCCAAAGACATGTCTACTAGCAAAGAGTACAACTATATCAAGTTGGTTGTGGCACAAAAAGCCGAGTCACCCGAATTTCAAAACAATTAACAATGCGGCAAGAAGTCATCTTGTAGAAGGACTTCCGGACTCGATATAGAAGAAGAAGAGTATATGTGATGCATGTCGAGAAGGAAAACAAATCAAGTCGTCATTCAAAGAAAAGACATGCCCATCCTCAACAAGAATATTGCATCCGCTTCATATGGATCTATTTGGCCCATGGAACCCGCCAAAGATAAGTGGAAAGAAATACACCTTGGTGGTAGTAGATGACTACTCAAGATATACATGGACAATATTCATGTGTAAGAAGAAAGAAACTCTACAAAAACTACCACACAATGATGAAGAGGGATTCAAAACGAGAAGAGTCAAACCATTATCAAAATAAGATCGGACAGAGGAACCGAGTTTGTCAATGGAATAATAGCTCGATTGTATTGAGAATGGTATTGGTCATGAACTATCAAGGCGAGCAAGGACTCCACAAAGAGAATGGAGTTGCGAGAAAGAAGAAATAGAACCCTCAAAGAAGCGGCAAGGACCATGTTAGGTGACGAGTTACCAAAAAGATTTTTGGTCAAGCAATCAACAACACTTGCTACACTCAAAACAGGATGTATGATAAATAGACAGCTAACAAAGACTCCTATGACATTTTGGATCGGAAGAAAACCAAATGTTGCATATTTCAGAATATTTGGATGTAAATGCTTCATCCACAACAATGGCAAAGACAATCTAAAGGCCTTTGATGGTAAAGTGATGAAGGTATCTTCTTAGGATACTCACCGAAAAGCAAAGCCTACTGAGAATACTCAACAAAGGGACTATGGTTGCGAAGAATCCATTCATGTGGTATTTGATGACCAAATATAAATGGAGAAGACATTGAAGAGTCACCGTGATAAGTCAATCATCCAACCATACGAAGAGTCCCTATCTTTGTCAAGCCGGAATTATCAATTGAGAAGAAGATGATGATAGTCAATCTCAAAAACAGTTGGAAAATTTGCGGCTAAGTGATTACGAGAGAGCTTACCACAACAACACGGTACCGCAAGTCGATCAATCCAGCTAACTTACTCCAACTTTGATGTAAGATGGCCGAGAGACCATCCACGAGAACTTGTCATTGGAGATATAAGAGAAGGTGTCAAGACAAGATCCGAACTCAACAAGAAGCCATGTTCACATGCTTCATCTCGCAAATAGAGCCCAAAGATGTGTCACAAGCATTGGACGACACACATTGGATTCAAGCTATGCAAGAAGAGTGAATCAATTTGAGAGAAATAAAGTATGGGAATTAGTGCAAAGACCCATACATCAAAATGTTATTGGAACCAAATGGGTGTTCGAAATAAGATGAACGAGGAAGGTTACTGTAGTAAGAAACAAAGCAAGACTAGTAGCCAAAGGATATTGCCAAGAAGAAGGGATAGATTTTGATGAAACATTTGCCCTCGTAGCAAGATTGGAAGCTATAAGGATGTTTCTTGCCTATGCGACTCACAAGAATTTCATTGTATATCGATGGATGTAAAAAGTGCATTCCTAAATGGTCTATTGGAAGAAGAAGTGTATGTTGAACAACCTCCAGGATTTGAGCGAGAAGATTCTTGGAGACAAGGTATACAAACTCAAGAAAGCCTTGTATGGATTGAAATAGGCACCCAGAGCATGGTATGATACCCTGTCACAATTCCTAACGAAAATGGATTCACAAAAGGAAAAGTAGATAGAACACTTTTCGTAATTCAAGACAAGAAGAGTATCTTGCTTGTTCAAATATATGTGGATGACATCATTTTTGGATCCACTAACAAAGAGTTGTGTGAAAAATTTTCAAACCTCATGCAAAGTAAATTTGAAATGAGCATGATGGGAGAGAGTCGACATTCTTCCTTGGACTCCAAGTGAAACAAATTTGAAGGATGGAACCTTCATAAGTCAAACAAAATACACCGAGAGATTTAATGAAGAAGTTTGGTATGGAGGAGAAGTCTTCGTAAAAATACCAATGAACACATCGGTCAAAACGGACATGGATGCTTGATGGCAAGCCTCAGTAGATCAAACAAGATACTGAGCACTTATTGGATCATTGCTCTATCTCACGGCTAGCGGGCCGGGCATCACCTTTCTTTGTAGGTGTATGTGCAAGATTTCAATCTGCTCCAAAAGAGAGCCACATGACAAAGAACTAAGAGAATATTGAGATACTTGAAAGGAAGCCAAGAAGTAGGCCTATGGTATCCAAAGGAAGGTGGATTCAAGCTACTTGGCTATTCGGTTCCGACTATCTTTGGATGCAGAGTGGGACAGAAGAGCACTTGAGGCACATGTCAAATGCTAGGAAACAGACTAATTTCCTGGTTTAGCAAGAAAAAACTCAATAGCCACCTCTACAAAAAAGGCGAGAATACATAGGCTGCGGCAAACAAATTGTTGTGCCAAAGTCCTATGGATGAGACAAAGAAATGAGAGACTATGAAGTTGAAGAAAAAGAAATTCCAATCATGTGTGATAACACAAGTGCAATTGCAATCACTCAA
Organism: Rehmannia glutinosa; assembly: GCA_016081115.2. Lineage (NCBI taxonomy): Eukaryota > Viridiplantae > Streptophyta > Magnoliopsida > Lamiales > Orobanchaceae > Rehmannia > Rehmannia glutinosa. Next base: position 11,489 of record JABTTQ020002536.1, on the reverse strand, counting down.
AATCCTGTGTTGCACTCAAGAACAAAACATATTGATGTCGAGATATCACTTCATAAGAGACCATGTTGAAAAGAATGACATCATCCTGGAATATATCTCAACCGATAAACAACTAGTGACATCCTCACAAAACCATTATGTGAGTCAAGATTTGAAGAACTCAAGCATGAGTTGGGGCTAATGAGTGAAAGCGACACTCGGACAAATCAAAGAAGAGAAATGGAACAGAAAAGGTGTGAAAAAGAGTCAAAACAAAAATCACTTCGATGAAATCACCAGTATCGGAAAAACTGACTACACGAGTCATCGATAGGTCGAGTCACTAAGAGAATCATGAAGTAGAGTTAAATCGGCTAAGGGATAAGTCTGAATAACTTATGAGGAAAGTGACAAAAACGCATCGTTTTGACTAAGCGGGAATGTTTTAAGGAATACGTCGGATAATGATGATGTGTACAGACATAAAGCCGCACACCAAGCCTATGATTGGATATAAATGCTTTTGCCGCATTAAATACGAGACATGAAATGCTCAATAGGCGTCTGCGAAATCCAAGCCGTTGATTTCGACCACATTTCAAAAACCACCCGCACGCCCTTTCATAAACCATATTTAAACCATTTTCGTCCGTTTCTCTCTCACACTTCTAAAACTGTTCATCTCTTTCTCTCAAAAGCAAAGGCAAAATACTCTCGAAACCCTATCGACCTTCAAATCAATTTAAGTTTTTCCTTGATTTAATCCCGAGAAATGGCACCAACTTATGACTTTACCAAGTTAGGAAAGCAAATCCACACGCTCGACGGTGGATTTAAACGGAATGGTGAAGCGAGGGGTCCGACGACACCCTAGTGAAGAAAATCGCCGAGAAGTTGGAAACGCCCGGCTAAAACCGTTTCTAACGCTAGAATATCCGATGACCTATGTGGAGGAGGTCGCACAATTCTACGTGAATGCCGAGATTCACGATGAAGGAATCAAGTCATCTGCTTCACGGAAAGCAATCGACTATCTCTCGCCAAGGATTTGGTGAATATTGCTCACTACCCGCCAGAAGGAGCATCCGAGATTAAAGAAGGCGATGTAAACTTGGGTGACGCATGGAAAGAAATAGCCAAGTCCGACTTTGCTTTGATAAAATAATATACACAAAGAAAACAAGAGACTGCCAAGGAGGATTATCACAAGTTGTTGGACATAGTTGCCAAATGTATCGACATCAAATTTGGTAGCTTTGACCAATCATCAAAAGGCAAAGTGATTGTAATGGCCGCAATCATCGAAGAAAAAAAAGATAAATAAAGGGCTGAGTTTGTCTCACAGCAGACTCTGCCCGAACGTGGGAAACAAGTCCTTCAAAGAAGATGGCTCATTTGGAGGATCCTAGGATATGGCCTAGTGATTGGCCGGCTATTGGAGGTGAAAGGAGTCCTCTCTTAGACATGGGAAGGCATTCCATGTTAACAAGAGGATGTCTGAGCAAACCTCTCAGGCGCCTGAGAAGAGAGCTTACGCCAAGAGAGCGACACGGTGAGGGGGAATCACCACCCGAAGATACTGATTGTTTCCTCTCCACCAAGAAGAAAGCGCCCTGCACTACTAAGAAGAAGACGATGCTCTCCCAGCAAAGAAAGAAAACCAAACATGCTCCCGCCCTGCAGAGTCACCCGCCCCAGGCCGTGTCTCCCGCCCGCAGCAGCCGGATCGAGAAGGACTCACAAATAGCTTCTCCGATCGTCAAAAGGAGGAGAACCGACAAGCCAAGATGGCGGCTCCTCGAAACAAACACCAAGACGCCCCCCGCACAAGACTCGGAAGACACCGTCTCGAACCGTAAATCCCTCCGGTACAAACTAGAGACGAAGACGGATTATCAAGCGCTCCGAGCCGGAGAAACCAAATGTGAGTCGACCACTCGACTAGAGAAGATACCGAGACTGCTGGAGAAGTAGAATCTCCGGATGTAATTGATGAAACAGACCAAGTCTGCTGAAGGCGATCGAGAGAGGCAACTCAAGACACACTGTAGTTCACGCAATTTGAAACACAAGAAAAACCGCGGAGCGAGATAGTGATGTAATGATCCTATCTCCACCTTACCCGGACATGCAAAATCGTCTGCGTGAGTGGAGGAAATGGAAATTGAGCAAGTCAAGGGAACAGTTCCAACGACACGAGTTTATAGAGGAAGAAGAGGAAGTGCTAAATTTCCTTGGATTAACTCTTGTGCTCCCAGCTACGGATGAAGACAATCGCCACGACATCCTGCAGATCTACAAGGACAAGGAGAGAGAAAAGCAAGGCAAGAAGCGAAGCACGTGAGAAGGCAAGCATCGCCTTATCTCCGGCACCCGCAGTAACACACACATCCTCTTCTTGATGTCTTCTCCGACGGTGACGAGGAACCGAGAATGCCGCTGCCACGTAAGAGTTGCAAATGCAGCAAGTATTGCACGAATCAAGAATCCTTCATGAGCAAAGACTAATGGAGGTGCCAAGCCTGATACGAAGGCTAATGACGCCAAAATAGCCACGATGCGGTCGAGGCACGAGAAGGAATTGAAGGTGTGCTACCACCGCCCCACGGGAGTTAACACTGGGCGATGAAAGTGCAATCCATAGGGTTGAGACTCCAATGGATGCCATGACTCCCTAGTAAAGACCCAATCAAGACAACGACATCAACTGCTCGAAAGGGTGGACCAAGGCCTCGCAGGCGGAGAGACGCGGAGGTAATGAAGGCCACGGGAGGTTGAGACTTCAATCCATAGGGGTAAAGAAGGATGCCACCGCAGAGAACATCCCTCCTACTATTATCGACCCATCCCGAGAAGGAGATCGACCCATCCGCACTTCATGATTCCCAGGGAACCCCGATGTCACTTTTCCGGGATCGGAAGGCGAAGAAGAAGAGTCATCCCCCATGACAAATCCAAAAGACTTCAAGCGGATGTTCCAAGCACGAGCAAGTCCGATCCCAAGACTACTCGTCAAACCTTTAATTTTGATGATGAGCCACCAATGGAAATCTCATCATCGTCCGATGACGCTTCCGATAAGGCCGAGGACCGTCTACTAAAATGGAAAAATCACCGAGACCAACGGTTTAAGAAACCGAGGCTCGGCAAGCGGGTCTACTTCTACAACGAGAACCCAAATGAACAAGAGACCACCGCACAAGCTCCTCAAGCTGCAGCGGGATCGATTCCCAAAAGAACTTCACGCGCACCGCTCATCATCGAACAGATCCCGGTTGGCGGTGATGAATCTTTTGTAGAATCTTTCCCTTTTTCACTTTGAGATACGAGAACTCCACGAAGAGTCGAAAAAAACAAGCACGCTACCACAAACCAGCTCTGTTCTTCCATCATACACCATTGTTCCAAATGATTATGATTTTGATGTTTGTATGGCCATCACCGCAATGAAATCAAATCAAATTCGAAAGTGTTCAAGGCACTGAGAGATGGACATGCGGCCTCTTTTGGACAATGAGAGATGCCACCCTTACAGTGATTTAAGAGGCATAATAGTTCGGATAAGGGAATGGTGGCAACAACAAAACAATGCGTGTGGAACAAGTGAGATACTTGAGAACACTGTTCAACAAGTCAGCTGGTGTGGAGAGTCGAAAATGCTTGATGCAAAAATGAAGGCTGAGAGAACACATTGAGCATATGCATGAAGCTCACCGCGAGATCAAGGCTGCTGCGTGAGCAAAATACAAATGATCTACTGACGTTTGGAAGAACATATGACAAGAAAATTCAGCCTTCTCATGGCCGAGATGAAGCGATTTCAGTGAGAATCCAACGCTACTCGATCTGAATTCCGTCTTGCATACAACGCAGCAGACTTGAAGCGAAACCCACCATCGAAGACTTCGACTTCATGCTTGCCAAAGATGTTCCCTGGGGTTCCTCTATCCTTTGATGATGCCAAAAAGGGGAAGAGGAATACCTCAAAGCGCTAACATCCTGGCGAGAAAGAAAGGAGCAAACGAGAAGGAAAATCACCGAGGAAGTCTTGAAAGCGAGAAGAAAGCTTGTTGAAGGGGAAGGATCAACGGATGTGACATTGATGATTGCACAAACCCCAACAAGGTCCTGTCACTGGTGACATCATAAGCGAAAACTCCCCGTGACTCGCCACTCCACCACTCTGGGCCGTATCTATGGTCAAAAGAGAAAAACAATTGAAGCGAGGGGATGAAGGAAGTGGAAGGAAGAATGGATGCCGGGTTATGAACATCTTGAAAGAACATGGAGGCATTCCGGTGAAGAGAGAGACACCTATGCCATCTCGGATGTCGGAGACGAGCCACGATCGATTGATGAATTTAAGACGCTCGAACTGGGGGATACTTTGCAAATATGTCTATGGCTCAAGCTTGGGACTTGTCTTTGGGAAAAAGGGTCTCACGTTGTGTGAAGAAGGCGACGAGCGGACTCACCGTGATCACTCGGCTGGTCACTCCACTGGCCACTCACCGGAAAGAAGAAGATCCCATGACAAAGATACACCCGAGGTAGAGGAAGAAGCGATGAGTGGAGGAAGAAGCTTGAGACTGAGGCCTCTGCCCAAAAACATCGAATATGTGGATCCAGGGGAAAGAAAGGAGGGATCTCTTGGGGCGGGCTTGACCAAGTGGCAAATTTGAAAGTGGCTAAAACTAACGCCGAGTATGGTTTAAGTTTTGGCATCATCAAAAAGGGGGAAATTGTTAGGAATTTTATTGTTTAGATTTTGATGAATGCCATGTAAAACTTAGAATAGAAAGTTGGCACCCCAATTCTTGTTTTAAAATGCATTGTAATAAATAGAGCCGGCCAAGCCGAGTTAAGTCGGCCACGCCCTAACATGCAAGAAGACAACTTAAGACTGAAGGAAGACTCATTGCGAGACAAATGAGTATGGCAAAGAAGAGAGACAGAACTCTCTCGAGAAGCAAAAGAGATGCGGTGAGTGGAGCATCGATCAAGTCAACTCAAGAAAAGCCAAGTCTTAAGTTGAAGTGACAAGAGTCATCCAATGATTGGAAGTCGACTCTATGTCACCTGGGAAAGCAAGGAAATGCGATCAAGTCGAGATAATCAGTAAAAGAACCGTTGCCTGAGAAAATCAAGAGATTTACATAAACAAGTAATATCTCCATACCACCTTTCTCGAGTGCTCACCCGAGGAAGCGTGCAAAAGGAATGAACCAATGGGAACCACCACACCGTGTCGTCGAACTACGAAAAGGTGAAAGAACAATTCATACGAGGAAATGGCAATTCCAAGAATCGCAAGCCAACGACTGCAAAGTGACTTTCAAAAATAAGCCTATCTCTTCAACGGGCAAATTTTTGAAAGTTCACTATAAAAGGCTGAGGAGTTTGTTTGAGAAGGATAATGACACACATGTGAGATAAACAAGCATATCAGAAAAACTGAAATATTCTCAATCCTCAAGCCTACATTACGAAGTACATCGATCCAACACTCACCTGTGAAGGAAAGAAAACTTCAATCAGTTGAAGAGGAACATACTGAAAACAAGGGGTCTACATTCCAGGAAGGATTGTAGAAAGGTTCAAGGTTGAACCAAGTCTTAAACTTTTGGAGGGCTTCGTGATCAAATCCAAAGAGTTTGAGCAAGTGAGCTGTAGTAACAAGGCAAACGCCTGTGAAGAAGGCTCGAGTCGTATGAGAAGCCACCGAGTGATCAAGGCGTCTCAGAGTCCCCAAGGATCAAGTCATTTGTGTGATCAAGACTTGTATCTGGACTGTTACCACTTTGTAAACTGATCATTACTTAGTGGATTCCTCCAGGAGTTGGAGAAGAGAGGAGTAGAAGAATTACCCCATCTTCGAACCTCTATAAAAATTTCATTGTGTCATTTACTTTTCAGCACTTTAATTCTTGCATTATTAACTGCTTATATCTGCTGATAAATTTGCTATTCACCTGATAATTTATAAGTACTAAATCAAGCTCTAAAATCTTGCTTAATCAAACTTAAGGGTGTTAAGTCTTCCGCTGAAAATAAAACCACAGTTGAGTTAAATTATAGCCAACAACTGAGTTACTCCATCAATGGCTCAAATGAGTGCATTGAGAGATTAACTCTCTGAGTGACTAATTCGATGTCCATCAAGGACACAATTTGTGTAGAATCAACTCTCAGAGATTTAAAAGGACTAAATCGAAAATTTGGTAAGGTTTATTCAACCCCTCCCCCTTCTAAACCTTACACTTACACCCCTTGGGACCTACAACATAGACAACAAGAGTTATATAGAAGCGAAAACAAAACAATTTTACCTTAAAGAAAACTATCCGTTGTGCGACAACATTCCATGCAATAAAAACACAAGGATGGGAGTAGAGATATTCAAACACATATAGCAAATGCTCCCCTATCAACATGGACAACAAGAGTTATATAGAAGCAACTTAAACATAAGCTAAAATATTAGCTTTTCGATATTGAGCTTAAGTATCAATAACTTAAAAGCTCCCCTCAAAAAGAGACATCATTAGAAACATATATAAGTCCATACTACAACCAATGGACCAAGAGTCATACACAACTTATGGCTTTAGGAAGCCATAGCTTATAGCTTCTTTTCGTTTGAGCTTATCTTAGCTTCTTTGAGCTAAAGAGCTCATAACCTGTTTCTCCCCCTTTGGAATCATCAAAAAAAATGTTAGCACGATAAATACATCATATATTCATATCAAAGTGCGCAACTAAACCGATGTACCGAGCTATTTGAACATTGAAGCTTATAAACCAAATAGGAGGGAAAAGTCGAATCATACGACTTGAAGAAGCTTATGAAAACTCATTTGATAAGCAAAACATGATCTCCATAAATATATAAGACTTTTGAAAACGAGAGAATCATGTAGGTGATGAATTTTTTTCATTGAAACGTTTTATCGAACACACTTGGCGGGCGTCGAAATTGAAAAAGATATATATAGCCCTTGTAAAAGAAAACAAGCCAAGTTTTTCATCACCAAATGCAATTTAATAAATATCATTCATCAACAATCAATAAGCTCATCTCAAACATATACAATTAGCATCAAGAATTTGACATTTAAACCAAGTTCTCAAGGTTCAACCCAAATGAGCTAAAGAAGTAGAATTCTTACCATCCGAGCGGTAAAGATGAGCGATGATGATGATAATCGAGCTAGACAAATCCCCAAAATATATAATTCATGCATCAAAACACATTTGAAGTGAAATGTGTGTGCAAATTGCAAAGGGGCGAAAAATGAACCAAAAGAGCCAAAATGGCTAAGTCCGGGAAACAGAAGCGATTTAATCCAAGAAATCACATTGGGCGACCAGTCAAGGGCTAGGACGACCGGTCGAGCAGGTGGGCGACCGGTCGACCCACCGCAGCCCACCAGCTTTTCTTCTCGTCTTGCAAATTCAAAGTTTGATCCAAAAATCTGATTTTACGCCCCTAAGTTTTAAAAACGTGCAAAATGCAAACGTAGACCTCATTCAATATACATTGTGTCATAATCAAGCTCGAAATGAGGTAAAATACTCGGCGTTAACGATCAAAAATCCACGAGTTATCACAGAGACGGAATTAAACACATCTCAAGTTTTTGTTAAAAATCACAATCCCTTTAATAATATATCGAATCTCAATATGTTTAGTTCGATTATGACGAACAAATTTTGAATACGAAAAACCGTATAATAGATACCTCTAACTTGTTATCCCGAAAAAATAAGAACGTTTTAAAGCTTTGGATACAACAAGTCATAAGAAGAAGTGCCTTTCAAATATTTGAAAATTTCTTTTAATGGCACTTTAATGAGATTCGTTGGGATAGTTTTTGAAGTCGTCTTTGTTAGGAATTTTATTGTTTAGATTTTGATGAATGCCATGTAAAACTTAGAATAGAAAGTTGGCTCCCCAATTCTTATTGTAAATTGTATTGTAACAATTAGAGCTGGCCAAGGCCGAGTTAAGTCGGCCTACGCCCCACATACAAGAAGACAAATCAAGACTGAAGGAAGACTCATTGCGAGGCAATTTGAGTATGGCAAGAAAGAGTAGACAGAACTCTCTTGGAGAAGCGGTGAGATACGGTGAGTGGAGCACTAGCCAAGTCAACTCAAGAAAAGCCAAGTCTCAAGTTGAAGTGACAAAAAAAGTCATCCAATGTTTGGAAGGCGACTCTAAGTCACCTGGGAAAGCAAGGAAATGCGGTCAAGTCGAGATAATCGTAAAAGAACCGTTGCCGAGAAATCAAGAGATTTACTTAAACAAGTAATATCTCCATACCACCTTTCTCGGAGTGCTCGATCCCGAAGCGTGCAAATGGAATGAACCAATGGGAAGCACTACACCGTGTCGAAACTACGAAAAGGTGAAAGAACAATTCATACGAGGAAATGGCAATTCCAAGAACGCAAGCCAACGATTGCAAAGTGACTTTCAAAAATAAGCATATCTCTTCAAAGGGCAAATTTTTGAAAGTTCACTATAAAAGGCTGAGGAGTTTGTTTGAGATGAAGGATGAATGACACACACGTGAGATATACAAGCTTATCAAAAAGCGAAACATTCTCAATCCTCAAGCTACATTTGAAGTACATCAATCCAACACTTACCCGTGAAGGAAAGAGAACTTCAATCAGTTGAAGAGGAAAATACGAAAACAAGGGGTCTACATTCCATGAAGGATTGTAGAAAGGTTCAAGGTGAACCAAGTCTTAAGCTTTTGGAGGGCTTCGTGATCAAATCCAAAGTGCTTGAGCAAGTGAGTCAGAGTTGTAGTAGCAAAGCGGCTGCCACCTGTGAAGAAGCCGAGTCGTCACGAGAAGCCACCGAGTGATCAAGGCGTCTCAGGCCCGAGTCCCAAAGGATCAAGTCGGTTGTTGTGATCAAGACTTGTATCTACGGGTATTACCACTTTGTAAACTGATCATTACCTAGTGGATTCCTCCGGGAGTTGGAGAAGAGAGGAGTAGAAGAATTACCCCATCTTGAACCTCTATAAAAATTTTATTGTGTCATTTACATTTCGGCATTTAAATTCTGCACTTTTAATCGCTTTTATCTGGATAAATTTGCTATCCATTTGATAATTTATAAGTACTAAATCAAGTTGTAAAATCTTGCTTAATCAAACATAAGGGTGTTAAGTCTTCCATTGAAAACATAACCCGCAGTTGAGTCAAATTATAGCCAAATGAGTTACTCCATTAACGGCTCAATTTTGAGTGCATTAAGAGATTAACTCTCTTGAGTGACTAATTCGATTTGTCCATCAAGGACACGGTGTGTAGAACTCAGAGATTTAAAAAGACTAAATCGAAAATTTGGTAAGGTTTATTCAACCCCCCTTCTAAACCTTACACTTACACCCCTTGGGACCTACAAGTGGTATCGGAGCGGTTGGTTCATTGAACCCTCCATGGCGTTCTTGAACTAGATCTCCAAACTTTTCAAAGTCTGCTTTAGTACTTAAACTTTCAAAACTCTTTTCTATCATTAAAAGTTATTATCATGGAAGCAAATCTAACACGCATTCCTATGTTCACTATTGAAGAATTTGATGATTGGAAAATTCGTATGCGAGCTCATCTATCGGCATTACATGATGAGATGTGGATAGTGATAGAAGATGGGCCTCTGCAAATATTAAAGTGAACACACGGTTGCGAAGAGTTGCGGTGAAGGAGAAGAAGATCTTTGCTCCCGGACCGATCATGGTTGAAAAACCAAGAACTGAGTGGACAAATGATGACGAGAAAAAGATACAACTTGGACAATGTAGCCAAGGACATCCTCTACAAAACCTTGGACAAAGCCATGTTCAATAAAGTCAAATCTTGCAAAACGGCTAAGGAAATGCAGGACAAGTTGACTTTGATTTGTGAAGGTTGAGCAAATCAAAAAACAAATTATCGATGGTATGTACTGAAGTTTGAAAATTTCAAAATGGTCTCGGGAGAGAACCTGGATCAACTGGATGCTCGGTTTACGAAATCACAAATGAGTCAGTGTCTACACTTGGAAAGGAATATACACGAGAAGAAATGTGTATGAAGATCCTAAAAAGTCTTCGGTGAATGGGAAATGAAGGTCATGGCACCGAGACACTCCATGGACCTATCAAAGACATCCAACCATGAGTTATTCTCGGACCTCAAAGCCTATGAGTTTGAGCCGAGAAGAAAAGACCAGGAAGAGGCAATTTGTACCCAAAACAATTTGCTCTAATTGTTAAAGATGGGAAGAGAGCCGAGGTCAAAGAAGTCATTGACCCGGAAAAATAGCCCGATGGTTAAAAGATTTAACAAGTTCTTTAACAAGAACTACAAGAGAGGAAAGGGTGAATCTTCCGGAAGACACTCGGCTCCCTCCAAATCAAGGGATGATAGGCCAACCAAGAGAACAGATCATCAAAAAATTGAGTATCAAAGGGCTAACAACTCAAGAATGGAAAGAGTCGATCAAAAGGCTGAATATCTATGTTGGAACTGTAGACAACCAGGTCACTATGCCATTGATTGCCCATATCCTGTAGTCGGCAAATCGAAATGAAGAAGAAAGAAAGAAAGGTCTTGAGAGAAAGAAGACAAGAAAAAAAAAAAGCAATGAATGATGGCTGCAGAGACTGCCGAGAGACAGCCAAGTCGGGAGGGGGACAGTGACTCGAGAGCGATGAAGCTGACTACTCAAGTGACTACGAAGAAGAAGCCTTGATCCGCTTGATGGCCAAAGAACAAGATCAAGAAGATGAGGTACAATCTAACTCAACAAACTCGGACACTAGTGATAGTGGTATGACACACACACTTCATCACCCACTGATCTTTATGATTCATTAGGCAAAATGATGAAAGATTTTGAGCACATTAAAACCTCACACACACTTATTGAATGAGGAAAACAAATACTCAAAAGTCAAAACTCAAAGTCGAATAAGGAGCCGAGTACTCTAAGTCAAATAGGCGATGAGAATAAAAGTTTAAAAATTGAAAATGCTAAATTAATAGCGAGAAATTGCTTTGCTATAGAAAAGAGGAGAATGATCTCAAGAATGTTATTGTCTCATTCACCAAGGCATCTAAATCATTGGATGATCTTATTATGAGTCAAAGAGAATGTGGAGACAAGACAGGCTTAGGATTTAATTCCTCTATGCTATGTCAAACCTCAAGAATAATTTTGGAAAAAGGATCTTCAAGTCATGAAGAGTCCGAAAAATCCAAAACTATAAATGTTGCACACACATTCGCTCCAAAGCACAATAATAAGCAAAGCGGCCTTGGTTACAAAGGAAAAGGAAAACAACCGATTGAGAGTCTTTGAAAGGGCAGTGAGAAGAGATTGATCAGTCCTCAAAGAAACTCCAAAAAAAAATACTCTGTAAAGAAAAAGCGAGCTACCAAAAACCCCAGAAAATCCATAAAAGAAATACATATAATGGGAATGGTAGAAAATATCCAAGCCCAAG